>NJDD01006043.1:75355-94556 GCA_002245505.1 Calephelis nemesis | reverse complement strand
TCGCACTTTCAATGACAAATTGTCACTCCTTACTAGTGCATAGCAGTATGTACATGCAAAAATTGCCGGCGTTTAGAGATCCAGCTCGATTGGGACCATGTAAATTTCCCAAACGACTCCGTGGTCAGCTAAATGTGTTTCCCAATAAAACAATCATATAGCTCGGAGAAAAAGAATTTATTGCAAGGAATCAAAATTTTATATACAAAATAACAAGTTACATTATGGTAGCGCGATTTATTTTGGTGTAGTGACATCTAGATTTACATTCAACAACTGGAGACAACCTACCTGCCTAAGAATATGGTCACTTGTACAGTAGTGGGTAGTGGGTTGTACAGAGAAAAGAGGCCATAATCCAACAAGTTAGTCACACCAGGCTCACAAGATATCCAAGTCCACGTTGCTATGAGATTGCAAAAGATCGGAAGAATCAAAAATCAAAAAAACCATCATCAGGAAGAAAGTGACTCATGGAAGAGATCACAACCCTCATTTAAGGGGAACGAAGCACAAGAGAGATGATGTGTCTGTCCTAAATTAATAAAGAATACCATAAATAATACTTCTAAGACATATAATCATTTAATAAAGGGACAAAATCGTAAGCGTATTGTGTATAATATATAGGTATACATACAACGTACGTTCAGTAATTGGAGCTAATATGAACATCCCTGCTGAGTGAGGGCTCAAACAAATCCTTTATAAAACAAAGGGTATGCTCGGCGGGATATAAGTGGCTCTCAAATTACATATACACACGTTGTTAGATAAATAAAGGAGTATAAGCGTGTTTCCTATAACTTTACTCGCATTAAAGGGTTCCCTTTTTTGGCCTTTGGCTTTAGAACGCTAAAAGCGACAAAAAAACTTGCCAAGTTTTGGTGGAAAATATCAAAATCTGCCTTTTTGGCGCAGTCAGTTAAAAAGTATGTTGCTTAATAGTATAAGCTGCAACTGTAGGTATATAATTTTAAGGAAATCCTTTAAGTAGATTTCGGTGATTAAAAACATACTATAAACGGACAGACAATCAACTACTTAATAGTATACAAATTGCTTTCTAGCTTATATTTTTGACAAATGCCAAAAAACTAGATTTTCAATTTGACTGTATGTTTTTTGCGTGTTTGTTGTGCGATTTCTCGGCCGATAATAAACCGATTTTCGTGTTTTTTTAGATAGATGATTTCGAGGCGGTTCCATGTAAATTTTAGTAGTTAGTAGTGGTTAACTTTTAGGAGGATATCAGATTTTTTTAGTAATTAGGGAAATAAAGGGAAAAAGGGAAATTACATTAGGAAAAATAGTTTTTTTTAAAATAATTAGGTAGAGTCGGCTTTTGGAGTCGTGCGTTTAATGATTTAAAATTTTATTTTATACATAATTCCCTTTTTTAAAAAGTTATATTAAATTAATTTCAACGTATTGTAATATAAAAAATATGGTCGTAGAGCGCTGTGCAGCAACATGTCCCGATAGGGATCCACTGCCTTACCTATTGTTCCCGCCGTAATGGCTGTCATATTCCAGTCTGGAACGTATGGCAGCCAGCAGACATGTACAGTAGGACAGTGGTGCACCTATCACATCTATTGTGTCCATCAGGAGAGCCGTGTGCGTGTTCGCTAACCTTTCTAATAAAGCAAAATACATTTTTTATGATATTGGAAGGCAAACAAGCAGACGGATTTCCTGATGGTAAGAAATTCACGCCGCCTAGAGACACCAAAGGTGGTAATGGTGCGTTGCCAACCTGAGGCCGGGATGTTAGGCCTCGAGCAAAAGTAAGTTTACCGGCTACCTTACCATCAAATCGGAACACGTTATGACGTTATGGCGGCAGGAATAGGTTAGGCGGTGGTACCAAACGGGTGAGTCGCTGCGAAACTCTAACACCTAATAATACTTATTTATAATGCTCTTTATTTTCGTATTATGTAGTAATAAAATTATTTATTTTGGTCTAGTAAATATCAATAAGTGTAACTAAACCTGAAAGTAAAATGAAGATCTTCTTATTCTTATTTTGCGCATATTCAGTTAAAGACAATAAAAATATTACATCAGAATTAAATCAGAGAGAGAAAAATACTGACATAGAAAGCTACTTACCATTCCCGAGGCTTCATTTTTTAATCCAATCTTATGAATCTGAAAATAAAGATAACTTTTATCAAAAACACTTTTTAAACAAGTTTTCATTATATCCGATTTTTCGTATTTACTTTTGTTACTGTCTGCTAGTAAATATATTACATTGTCGTGTTCCGTTCTGAAAGCCGGTAGACAACAAACCTACTATCATGACCATAGGACAGCGATGCACTTATATCATATGTATTATGTAAAAAGTATCTTCACGCCCATATCCCCGAAGAATGTAGGCAGAGGCGCAACGACGGCACTCATGACTAGCCGAAGACACTATCACACAACGTGATAGGTAGCAAGCATATCGCCAACCGGGCACAAATCCAATCCCGCGCAACGTTTTTTTACGCCTTTAAGGCTTTCTACATACGTTCGTAATGAATCCATACGGAAAGTTCGAAATACAATTTCATACCCCAAATTCAAACAAAAGAATTTTGTTTTGAAATTTTGAATTTCAATCTTTTAATGTAATGACAGTGTAGCTATGATGATGATTATGTCCGTGTTTTATTGCGCTACAATACGTATAATTTTTTTTTTTGCGGGAAATTGAAATGAAAACATTTTATTTAAATTTTAGTTTGGATTTCCGCAATGTAACCCCTTCTATCAAATTCTAATAAAATCCATGGACCTCACTAATTTTTCGTACGGATTTCGACAACCATAATACCACCATATAATTTTCTTACTTTAGGGCTACGTTAAATTTTTGTGACTTGTCCAGGGACTTGTATCTTTGTGATTTTTAATTTTATGATATTCAAAGCAAACAAGAAGAAAAATTTCCTGATGGTAAGAAATTCACGCCGCCTAGTGACACCACAGGTGGTAATAGTACTTTGCCAACCTGAGGCCGGGATGTTAGGCCTCGAGCAAATATAAGTTTATCGGCTACCTTACCCTCCAAACTAGAACACGTCATGACGTTATGGCGACAGGAATAGGTAAGGTGGTGGTACCAATTCGGGTGAGTCGCTGCGAAACTCTATCACCTAGTCAGATGTTTAATCAGTGGTTACTCGAAAAAGCCAACCGTATTAGTACGAATTATGTACGAATTGAAAATGACAATTCGTACAATAAAATCGAGGAAATAATTAACAATGAGGGTAATATCGGTTGCGTGGTGCGGCACAATAGAGCCAGAACCCATCCTCGATTATCGATAATACCGTAACTCTTTTGTACGGACTTATTTTTAGGTTAGGTGGATCTAATGAAATACTTTATCGCTTCGGTGGTCGGTGGTTGAATTGTGAGAGAAATTCCATTTATATTCCGAATCGAATGAACACGATGCTATAAAACTTGTGAATGGCCTCCTGAATACTCGATATATTTATACTTTTTGATTAAATGCCTTTATGCCTTTTTTCCCCTGTTGGTCCGGGCTCCTTCGCACAATAGACCAGATGGTCCTTCCTGTGCCAGGCAGCTCGTAAAAGGCAAGTATAAGTTTACCGACTCTAACACCTTGACATCTGACTAAGTGGTAGTCTCGCAGTGACTCGCACGGATTAGTACCACCGCCATACTTATTTCTCCCGCTATAACGTCAGCGCTTGACGTTGACGTGTTCCTGTTCTTAGGGTAAGGTAGCCGGTAAACTTACTTTTGCTCGAGGCTTGACATCCCGGTCTAAGGTTGGCAACGCACCATTTCCACCTTTGGTGCCTCTAGGCGATGGGAATTTCTTGCCATCAGGAAATCCGTGCGCTTGTTTGCCTTTCAATATCATAAAAAAATACGTCGGGATGGAATGATTCCATCTTTAGTTTTTTTATAAGAGGAGGCAAACGAGCAACTGGATCACCTGATAGAAAGTGATCACGGACATCCGCAACACCAGAAGTATCACTCTCTCTTGCACACGGCGCCTAGCGCCGAGCGACGAGCCGCCACTACTCCTCCATCAAGTCCACCCAGAAACCACAACGCAGCACCAAGTCGATGTACGGTCTCCCGGGAGACAGCCCTTGTTGCTGACGTTCTAGGGAACAGTCCAATCCATTTAAATTAAATCCCGGAGAAGTTGTAAAAACCGCGAGGTGGGGGGCAACACATTAGTCATTCACGGTCCGACCCGTTTATGAAATAAACATATTAACCTTCCTCTTCAATCACTTTGTCTATTTAAAAAAAACCGCATTAAAATCCGTTACGTACTTTTAAAGAATATCTCAAAGCACACTTAAGCATACAAAGGGACATAGGGTTGTATACTATGTAGTGATTTTTCATCGCCGGTTCTTAGTAAAATTCCAAATGTTCATATCTTGAAGTAAAGAAATACTTGTTATGTTTTAAGTATCACTAATCATTATTATACACTTAAACAGCCTACCGGTTCCGCTTTAATATGGAACTTAAACTACTAAACAGTATTTTTCTTAGTTTTTTCCAGCGACAGGAACATCAAATAGCGTTTTTGTAAAAGTTGTTGTTGGAAGGATTTTCTGTTTGAAAGAGTGAATTTCTAAAATGGTCCCATAACCACAAAGTCTAGATCTGATGATACGAGTACAACTCCAAGGAAATCGAGGGAAATATTTATTATTTTGTACGAAAATGATTTACTTATTGAAATGGTTTCCAAGAGTTGATCCGGGCTCCTTTGCAGAATATTATGGCTTTTCTGCCAGGCAGCTCGTAAAAGGCGACTAATACCGTGACATCTGACTAGGTGATAGAGTTTCGCAGCGACTCGCCTTTAGTATCTCTAGTCTTATTTTATTAGGCTTATTTGCCATCCAATACTATAAAAAAAAATAAAAAAAAAATGTGTGTGTACTTATGTAAACGCGTTAGAAGTTATACTTCTTCGTAATAAGATAAAAATCTTTTTAAAAATTTTATCTTTTGCCTTGTTTTACATTTGTAGACAAAATGACACTAACCATAGAAAAAAGGTATTTAATCCATTAAAAGTTTTATTATAATGAATTATTTAGCTAAATAAAATTTATTTAATATTTAATAAAAACTAAAATGTTATCTATAGCTAACTTCATCATGTCGGTTTTTCGTGACGGTGTGCGCGCGCATCGTAAAAATTTTCCTTATTCATTTTTTTTAATTCTAATTTTTTTCTATTTCATTTTTAAAAGAAGTGTAACTTCAAAAGACTTGGAAGTCGCTTTTATTGCGCTAAGTAAATTAGATTGAAAGTTTCTTATTTTCGGATCAAAAATAAAAACGTCTTGTCAAGTATTAGTCAATACCTGAAATATTTTCTATCTTACAAAAAAATAATATGTAAAATATATTACTAACATAAAAAGCCCAGTAAAACTGCAAAAACCAACCCAACTACTTATTTAATACATATTAAGTACAATTCTGCGATTTGGTCATTCTTTTTTCGCAAGATAGCAGATGTTTCCGAAATAGTACCACCCAAATTTTATCAACATCCTACTAGAAAGTCTTTGCATTACACTTAATGAGGTTTAACATTGTTCACTTATCTTACTTACTTGACTTATCTTCCTGAAAAAGAACCACAAAATTGGTTTACTATTGACAGAGTAATTGCGTAAAAAACATACTAAAAAACGCACAGTCGCATGAGACCACTAAAAAAATAAAAATGTGTGCGTGTACTAGCGTACACTCGTAAGAAGTGAAGAAGTTAAACTTCTTAATGGCGTTATTTTTCAAAAAGTAATTTACTATATGCAACTTTACAGAAATTGGTTAAATAAAGTTTATTGCCAATCCCTACTCCGCTGGAAAAAGTAAACTTCGAATCACGCGTGGTAGGGATAAGAACAAAGATGTCGCGTAACAGAAAAATGTGACGCGTAACGAAAAAATGTTACACTATTTTTTTTCCAACCCCGATAAAGAAGTTTCACTTCAAACATACATTTGAACTAAAAACTCTCCAATTTAGTCCAGTTTTTTTTCGTATCGGTTAAAAACTGATTTTCCAGTTTGTTTTCTCAACTTACAGAAAATTTTTACAGGGCAGTATTTATTTCCGAATTTGACTAATTATTGTGAAACACTTATCCAATATAACATTTTACATTTTAATACCTTGTAATCGGCTATTTTATTACAGCGAGAGTAGACACTTTGTAAATTGAAGGGTCTATTTAAGCAGCGATGAACCGAGCGAAGATACTCTTTACTAGAGCTATAATTTTAAATTTAAACAGATACTTCAATTACAAGTTAATTTAGATTTTTTTCAATCGCCTCTATAGTCTTGTGGTCCGTTGATGGCATTGATTATGAATCAGAATCAGAATCATCTTTATTCATATGAACCATACAAGTGGTATTTGTGCGCGTCGACATTTTTTTAAACTACCACCGGATCGGAATCGCGGCCTCACACTGAGAAGATCCGGCGAAAGAAACTCAGCGGACTTGTCTTTTTTCAATAATAATATTTACAATATAATCTATGAGGTCTCATGTTCGACTGGTGATGAAGGTAAGAATTTGTGTGATATACATTTAGATGACTGCATTTCCGGGTCTAGGTGTTTATTAAATTTATTCTGGTATCTATTTAAGTATTTCTATTTGTGTCGTTGGCAAACACCTATAACACAAGCACAAATTATGTTAATGGGCAACAAAAAATTGGTTAAGTTCTAGCCCTGAATATGCTATCATAAGCAAAACCGGTAGGCTATTTATAAAATAATAAAGTATAAGTGATACGTAAAATAGTACAAGTGTTCCTTCATTTGAAAATATGAATATTTGGAAGTTTTACCAAACGCCGACTATAGAAAATAACAAATGTAAGAAAATTGGAAATTGCGTATTTACACTTTTCTAATAAAAATAACGTTGCCCTGGATTGGAAAATTATATGTGCCCGGTTGGCGATGGGCTTGCCAACTATCACATTGTGGACTAAGTCTCTTTGGCTAGTTGTGGGTGCCCTGGTTGTACCTCTGCCATCTTCTTCGGGGACATGGGCGTAAAGATACTTTACTTTTACTTTCATATAATTTGCTTACTTTTGAGTTAGATTCAATTTGTGTAACTAGCCCATCGGTTAGTCGGTGGAATTAGATGCTAGACCCTCGACCAACGAAGCTGTCAAATGTTGTTGATTGATTGTCCCTGGCATAATTTTTATTTTCGCCGCAGACGTAATGTTCATAGATGTCATGACTTTACTCCATAATCATAACTCTTTACATGTAAATACGTCGATTACGGAATCATAATAAAAAAAATACTCTGACTATATAAATAGCACTTGTGTGTGCACGTCGACATCATTATTTATACGTTAAGGAAAACGTTTGATCCATTTTATTAAGAAAACTGTGCTGACGGAGGAGTATGAATTTGGCAAAATTATATTCCATGTGTGAGAGAAGTGCACAAAGCTAATACTTTTCAATAATAATGCTTACAAAATGCATTAAATCAGTAAAAAGTATTAAACATACTACCATGCATTTGACACACACAAATAAATTAATTAATAACTATATAAGATCACATATGGCGCACAAACTCTATTCATCATGTTAAAAAACAAAGTAGTTTATTTTAATAAAAGAAGATGACGTTCTTATTAAAAACAATTTATATTGAACTAGCGACCGAACCCGGCTTTGCACGGGTACGTATAAACACTATGAACAATTCCTCTTTAAACTCTTTATCTATTTGAAAAAACCGCATCAAAATCCGTTGCGTTGAAAGATTTAAGCATACAAAGGAACATAGGAACAGAGAACGCGAATTTATTTTGTACTACATAGTGATAACTTATAATTAAAATTTATTATGGACCGATTTCAATCAACGGGCGACCATTAGTTTTTGTAAACTACCACCAGATCGGATTCGATTGAATTGGAGGCTCTTGATTCTATCCGCGAACGAAACCCAAGCGAATGATTTAAGAATTCAAACGTGTATATCTATACTTAAAATAAAACTAAGCATTCAGTCATTTAAATACAGGAAACTACTGAAAACTGACTTCAATTTCCATGTAATATTATCTTTGTGTACAAATAATGAGGATTTTTCTCGATTTCCTTGGATTTCAATCATTATACACAGACTCAATGGCAGTGAGATAAACTCGGAAGAATGCTCTTGCAAATAAAAAGCTATTTTTAAAATCAATCTACAAATAGTAGAAAAACCGACTAACATACTTAAACATATTAGTGTCGAACAATTGATTTTCTTATTTTTAAGGCGATTAAAAAGAAAATTTAAAAAAACGACGGGTTGCACTCCGGGAGTGCCGTCAGAAGTGAGAACTTGAACATTAACGTTGTACATTTTTGATATTTTGGAATGGCTAGGGAAAAATTTTGCACGACTTCCTTTAATTATCACTATGAAACTACCATCATTTATGTGGTAGAATACTATATTCATTTATTGCGTTATCGTACACAAACATGACAATACAAACATTCGCGCAAGCGCCTTGTGCCGTCTTACGAATTTTTGTTTAACGAATCAGGTCACATGTCTTGACGCTAGTTTAGAAGTTTTTACCCATTCAAAAAAAAGTGCGCAAAGCCGCCAAATAAGTTTTCACTTCAAAAACCCAATGTGAAGCTGACGACAAAATGAAGTTGGAATGCACATAAAATTCAATTTGTCTCCCTTAAAAGTACATTATTCGCACTCTACTGAGCTAAAAAACGATATTTTATACCTTAAGCTATGTTCTCTGGGGTCTAGAGGTTCAGTTGTCGGACTTCGCTATAACTATCTGTGATACTACTGGTGTTGAAGATGTCACTTTTGTTATCATACACTTTGTTATCACTTTCCATCAGGTGACCCACTTGCTCGGTTGCTTACTCTTAATAAAAAAAAAATATTTGATGAAATGGTAGGTATATGTGTAATATTAAAAATATTAAATATTGAAACATTTATTTAAAATTTTACAGTAAACATATTTTTAATTTATTTAATATTTCTTTTGGTTATATTGGTTATCAAGTATTTGGTCATTTCATTTAGTGGTCGAGGAATTAATAAACTAGGTATTCTTCTTTTATGATATTAACTACCTACCTAAGATTCGTTCGATTCTTGACAGTGTAATTCATTCGTGTATTGCTGGGTCTGGGGGTTTCATTTCTTTTGTTCCGATATTTGTATGTATACACATTTCTCTTTGTAAGTATTGTTGACAACATTATAACACAAACATATAAATTGCTTGTCGTGAGGTTTGGTACTCAATACTCTCTGCCTGCCCCGTAAGGGACGGCGTGAAGATTTGCATGTATGTATATAAATTGCTGTGAGATTATATTACTACATAGTTAATAAATAAATATGTACGAAATACGAATGAAATGTTTTTCCCGATTCAATCCCACTAGGTATATCAAAATTAAATAAATAATTATCTTTGGACAAGTCACACAAATTGCATCTCATCCCAAAGTAACCAAATTATATGCTTGTGTTTTGGGTGTTAGTCAACGACACTAATACATAGAAATACTTAAATAGATACCAGAATAAATTTAATAAACACCCAGACCCGGAAATTTAAATGTTTATCACACAAATCCTTCCCCCTATGGGAATCGAACCCGAGCCCCGCGGTTGGTCGATGTAGTTAAGCGTGTACACATAAAACAAAGTCGCTTCCTCTGTCCGCATGTCACTTTGTAATCTTAAATTTACAAAAATACGCAACGGATTTTGATGCGTTTATTTTAATAGATAAAGTTATTGAAGAGGAAGGTTTATATGTATATTTTATAACCGTGCTAAGCCGAGGCGGGCTGCTAGTCAATTCATATATTTTTTGAGGGATATATATTTACAAGCCGACCCAGCAAACTTTGATCACTTGATATGAACAGTTACTAACAATTTGTATGGATAATAATAAAGTATTTTTTTCCCGTTGTCGATGCAATTTTCGCAGTTGTCCCTTCGTAAGAAATATACGAAGTTGGCCGGGTTGGCAAGTATTTTATAAATTTAGCAATGTCCAAATCTGCTCGCTGGCGAGTATCTCGTTCAAGCCAATGTAGCTAAAGTTTTCACTCTCTTATTTTGAAAGGTTAGAGGAAAACATTTCACCGCTTTAAAGTAGCCTGTAGAACTCTGAAAGTGTTATTGAAAGAAAGCGTTTGAGTGCAAAAGAGAAAGGGCATGCATGTTCCGCTGGTTCTAACATGTGGTAATTAAAACAGACTTTTTTATATTGCAAGTCAAACATGCAGACGGATTTCCTGAAACACCAAAGGTGGTAATGGTGCGAACCTGAAGCCGGTATGTTGGGCCTCGAGCAAAAGTTAGTTGACCAGCTAACTAACCCTCTGAACTGGAACACTTCAACGGCAACCATTGACGATATGGCGGCAGGAATAAAAAAGTCGATGGTACCAATCCGGGCAAGTCGCTGCGAAACTCTACCAGTCAGTAAATATAATGAAACTAATATATGATGCGAATATGGATGGATGGATGATGATACCCTGGAAGACCTTTCACGACTAAATCGTTCAAGTGTGAAGATTTTATCTAAAGTCTTCGAAACAGGTGGGTTTGTATGAAGAAAAATGAACGTGGAAGAAGCTAGGCAATTCTGCAAGGACGAGACAATTGGCATTTGATGGCCTCGCCCTATCCCACAAGAAACTTGGTGTTAAGATATGAATGACCGTATAAAAGTGTCTATCTTTCAAACAATTTACTGTTTGGCAGTCCCATTGTCATCTTAAGCTATTACATACATTGTAGTTTTGACATAAAGAGTAAGCGCTAATCTGGCGCAAAAGACGTAGGTAACACTCCAGTTACAGAACAGCGACACACCTATACCATCTACCATCCTATACCATCATACCATCATACCTATAACATATTTGGTGGCTTCAACTTTATCGCTTAATAAATTATTCGGCTTGTAAACACCAATATTTAATAAGGCCTTTAGATATACTCTTAATATACATACAAATCAAATGACGCAAGAACTCATCAAAATCACCACGCGATTTGTGGCAGAGGAGTCCAAGAGGAAATTTGTGCGGTTACTCAGGCGAGTCAAATTATAATTATTATAATATAGGAAATAACTTGCACTGTGCTCAGACACTTCCATTATGCATCAAACCTAACCGGTCAATATTGTAGCCTGCCTAAATTTATTTAGTTTTAATATATACCCAAATATTTCAGACTAGATAAGAACCCGGCTAAGCTCGGGTAAAATGTGGCTCATAATATACATCTAGGTGCAAAATGTAGGTAGATATTTCTGTAGTCGCCGGTTTTCAAGGAATATTAAAGGTATAAGCAAGACATAAATTCGTATAACTTCATTCATTGTGTTTGATAAATATAGTAAATTAAAATTGCCAAAGTTTTTTTTAAAATCAACATTTAAAGTAAAGTAACATAAATTAACAAAACAAATTGCAATGAGTACTTATCCGAGAATTCAGCAGAGGTTATAAAGGAATGTTCTTTATTACACGTCACAAAACGGATGACCAAGATGGCGACTGTGATTTGTCTGTCAACACATTAAAATTTAACATAGAATTTAACAAAATACTCGACAAACCGAATTTTGCGGATATATGTTGTCGACTCAAAATCATTATTTTTTTATGTTTTATTATTCAGGTAAGGTTTCAATCGAGTCTACCGTACCCCTTGACGAAATTATTAATTTCAGATTAAAGCCCACCGTGCTTTAATGTATGTGTCAAGTACATGTTTAAATTTTCTGACGTTTAAGCGACATACGGGACTCAGAGTTAGAAACTTTAAAAAGTCATTTATGTTCATCAGTTTTTACGGCGAGCTGTCTGATTGATACGAGTATATTTTCATCATCGCAGATTTATTTGCCAAGTAAAAAGTAGCTTCACGGCCGTATCCCCGAAGGGCAGAGGCACAGCCGGGGCACCCACGACTAGCCGAAGACACTAAGTCCCACAATGTGATAGGCTACCGCTGATCGGGCACATATCCAATCCCGGGCAACGTTATTTTTATTAGAAAACTAGCTGTCCCGGCGAACTTCGTTCCAACCGTTCAATTTGTATGAAATATAAAAAAAAGTTTTTCCCATTTTCCTTCAAGAACCTTCTTCTGACAATAACTAACACAAAAAGAACGAATGATCCAAATCGGTTCAGTCGTTCGGAAGTTATGCGCTTAACAACACATTTAGCAATTCATTTTTATATTATAGATTGAAAATATACATTTTCTATTTTTTTGTTGCCAGACCGGGGGTTGGACCCGGAATCTCAAGAAGTCAAATCCAACGCGGACCACTAGACCATAGAGGCGATACATTATTAATATCCGATACACTAGCTTATGGTCAACTAACAGTAACTGTTTTTTAGTTTGTACATTGCAAAAACGTTGCGTCATGATGTTTTTTATTCTCCATCATCTAATCGACAAGTCCACATTCAGCATCTTTGACTCTCCTACTATTGTGTTTCTAGAGAACGCTACAGTTATATTAGACTAGACTGTTTAATATAACTAGTGGTCGCCCGTTGTTCGAAATTCAACCATAACAAATTTAAATATCTTGTTGATAAGAACGCCATCATCATTTCTTAAGACCAACTACTTTGTTTCCAAACTGTATGGTGCGCCATCTGTGATCTTTTATCGTTATTATCAATATATTTGTTTGTGTGTGTCAAATGCATGTCAATGTGGGTAATGTTTTATTTATTAATTTAATGTACTTTATAAGCATTATTATTGAAATGTATTAGCGTTGTGCACTTCTTCTACACATGAACTATGAGTGTGTCAATTTTATGCTACGACGTCTGAGCAATTTTCGTAAAAAGGGGTTTAAAGTTTTGGCATCACGTATTAATATATAGATACTTTTTGTATTATTATTTATATTACTACGAGATAAACTAATTTTCTCATTTTCCGAATGGGGAACATTTTCACCTACATCTAATTATTCTTGTTAGTATACAGCTGACTATATCTATATTATTTAAAAAAAACTGCTTCTGCTGTCGATACTATGATGTACTAATTGCTTTTTAGGTAAAAAAAAACATGAACATTGTTATTAAAACATCTTTAACTACTCTGATATTAAGTGACAACCAAGCTCTATGACTACAAAGGTTATGGGTGCGTTTCTTTTTGTCTACTGGCTATCCATACCCTTCAGATCTAAACGAGACACTACCATTGGCAAGAGTAGCATGTTTCCACCAGTGGTCTTTTTAATCATCTAATTTAAAGATCCGTATGTATACGTGATAAAATGATGTTGGTCGTGTTTATGCAATCATGATAGATAATTTTCCGATAATTATTAGCTATAAAACAACATTGCTTATGGACGTGGTAACGAATATTCATACTATTGCTTTTGTATAACAATATTCATTCGTATATTGCAGGGACAAATAAAAGTATCTTCACATCCGCATTTCCGAAGAGTTAGGCAGAGGTACAAACAAATTTCAGAAGCGAGCTTTGGAGTTACTCCAATGCCAATTCTTCGAAACTAGCTAACCGCTTCGGCTTCGCACGGGTATGAAATGTACATATGAACCATCAGCCACTTTATCTACTTAAAAAAACCGCATCAAAATCCGTTGCGTGGTTTAAAAAAATTAAGCATACCAACGAACATAGGGTCATAGGGACAGAGGAAGCAACTTTGTTTTATACAATGTAGTAAAGTAACATTATCTTCACGCTCCATCGCCTGAAGAGGTAGGTAGAGTTACAACCAGGCTAGCCACGACTAGCTAAAAGCACTAATTCTCACAATTAGAATCAGAAGTTTTTATTAGAAAATTGAAACACACATTTTCACTCTGTTGTCAGACCCTGGACTCGAATCTGGAACCTCATATAGTCAAAACCAACACCGGACCACTGGACACTTTTTTATATGCAAAAAATATTAATATACAAAAAAATATGTTGGACTCTAAAAAAAATTTTATTTTTTTAGAGTCCAACACTGGAGATAAAGTTCATAAACTATTCGCCGGGATTAATGCCATCTTACCCGTTTCTGCCATTAAGTCGGTGCTTGTCAATGTCTTTTTCCTATTAACCTTTATGCCAACATTTAGTGGCTTATCTTAATTAATATTGTCAATGCGAAAGGTTGTATGTTGGTTTGTTTGTTCAGTTTACACTTTAAAATGACAGAATCGAATTAAATACATTTTATCACAGGACATCATAGGTTATGTTTATCCCAATTTTGTTTTTTATTCAAAGTTTAGTATTATAAATGCGAAAATCTGTCTATCTGTAACATTTTTACAACAAAATGGCTCTCGTGATGGAAAGAGATAATCATGACCTATAGACACAGATGTTTTAAATGTGACACTATCCTGTTGCCCTACCCTACTCTTCGGACAGGACAAAGTCATTATGGCGGCAGGAATAGAAAAGGCGGTTGATCCCTACCAGGACAAGTTGCTTGCTGCACAGCACTCCACCACCAGTGGTCTCATTAGTGATGACCTACATTTGAACACGTGCTCGCTTCTAACGAGCTGTCTGGTAGAGAGGCAGATAGCCTATACCCAGAGGACCCGAACCAACACTGAAAAAATAATAGATAATGAAGTGTAACAATTATTTGAACGTAGTTCCTTACGGCAGGCTTGGAGAAGATAGCGATTTTGCTGTGCGACTGAACTGAAAAATGTGATAATAAAAACCGTAAGAAAAAACCGTGGAATAAAACCGTTAAATGAGACGTGCGTAGTCGCGACAGTTGCTGCACGACCGAACTGAAATGTGATAGTAAAAACCGTAAGAAAAAGTGGGTTGAATAAAACCGTTAAATAAGACGTGCGCGGGCGCGACAGTCGTATACACAAGCGAGTAGTGTATATATAATACCTTTCCCTTTCTCCCTCACTCCACCCCGTCAATGAATTGTGTCGATTCTACACTAGCCAAAGAAACTTCGTTCCCACCTGGTGTCCCACGACACCACATTTAATTTTATATTTATCGTGCCATTTGGCACCCGATATGCTCAGCCTACCCCGTCAGGGACTTGGTATGAAAATAAGAAAGTACTAGTACACCTTATTGTTCATCAAAACTTTCCCAAAATCTACTAACTTACTAAGTAGGTACGTGAATATGGATCAGCATTCATTTTCACCTAATCAAGAGGTCTATTTTTGGAGTCAGGAAACATACGCCTACGGTAAGGCAGACACACCCAAGGTCGGAGTTCGGGAAATCAATAAAAGACCTATTTGAATAAAATGCGGAAATGATCTCTAACTGCTTTTGGTCTTGTAATCTGCTTTTACAAATAAGCTTGTAAACTTTGATGTTATAGGTGCGTTGCTGTTCTGTGAATGAAGTTTTAGGCCTAATACGCGAACTTTATGTCGTTTGACATTAACAGCTACTAACGCTTTGTATCTATTAAAAAATTAAGTATTGTTTTGCCCATTTCTTTGCAATTTTTCCGTAGTTTCTCTTCTAATTAGAATCTGATCCTGTCAATAACCAGGAAAAAAATAGAATTGGCAAAATTGGTCTATCCTTTCAGACGTGATGACCAGGCCACATGGGATTTTATTTTTCATACAGATGTATAGATAAATAAAAATTATGTAACCAAACCGAAATCAGCTTTGCAAGTATTGGGTTCAAAAGAGATTCTCTAGATAAAATTTAGTTCCTCAAAACTGAAATTTAGTTGTTTTTTTTAAATAAGAATTATTCAGTTACTTTTTTTTCAGTGTAAATTGCGAATGTAGATGAATGTACTTGACCTAGATTGACCTTCCAAAATCAAATTGAAGGAGTGTAACCGACGGTAGTGTGAAGAGTGTGCGAAGCTGGCGATTTTGTATAAAGAACCTCTAAATCGCTTTTGTGTAAAGCCTTTATCATACCTATCTTAGATTAGAGATCGTGTTATTTTAGATCAGTTGCAAGATAACCGCTGTTATTTTCCTATAATTAAAAAAAGATATCCTAAAAAAGTCTGAAACTCTAGAAGTCTCTCTATCTTTATCTGTAGATAGGATATTAATATTGGCCGTAACTCCTGCGACTAATCGCGAGGCTCATGTCCGCATGTCTGGGTCTAGGTGTATGTTATTTACTGTGGTATCTAAATAAGTGTTTATATATACTAGTAGTCGCCCGTTGGTCGAAATTCAACCATAACAAATTTAAATATCTTGTTGATAAGAACGCCATCTTTATTTCTCATGACCAACTAACTACTTTGTTTTCAAACTGTATGATGCGCAATCTGTGATCTTTTATCGTTATCATCAATATATTTGTTAATGTGTGTCAAATGCATGGTAATGTGGGTATTGTTTTATTTATTGATTTAATGTAAATTATAAGTATTATTATTGAAAAATATTAGCGTTCTCCACTTATCCTACACATAAACCATAAGTGTGCCAAATTTTATGCTCCTTTGTCAGCGCAATTTTCATAAAAATGTGTCCAAAGGTTTGGCATCATGTACCTATTAATATACTATTACTATACTATACTATACTATATAATATACACATACAGCAATACCCCAATAAAACAATAATTTTCTTATTATAAGTAAGATTTAAATCGTATTTATTCAAACAATAAACTATATATAATGTAACAATAAATATATGTATATTTAAATATACGTATTTTTTATAAAATAAACAATAAATATATGTATATTTTATAATCTAATTATTATATAGTAATTTATCCAAACAAAAAAAAATCTGTCCAACTTATTTTTTTTAATTTAAACTTTCTCTTAATAATAATTAGCACTATGGAAAAGAATTAGCGAAATTATTAAATCCCTTCACGCGTGATAGATACTTAAGGAAATAGATATTAATTTACAACGCAAGCAAAAAAGACATGTTATACGAGTACGTATGTTTATGACTTATATCATAACTTTTTAGTCGATAGACCGATTTCGATCGAGATTATTTTGTTAAAAATCTTAAGTGATTGAAATGGTTCAGGGATTATTAAAAAGTTTTCATTTTAGGATTATGTAATATGTAAAAAGATTATAAACTGGATGTATGAGTTTTGTTCACCCTTAAACCGCACAACGGATGTCGTTAAAGCCTGTAATCTTTTTTTACAAATGAGTTATATAATAAAAATTGTTTCATAAGCCGATCGACTATTGAGACTAAAAATGTAATTTACACAAACAAATGAAAAAACTTATTGACTTTTATTTCATTTTTTATTTTATTTTACATACATACTCGATTCCAATTTCATATATTGCTTGAATCGAAAAAAAAAGTATCTTCACGACCATAAAGGCACCCACGAATAGCCTAAGACACTAAAGTCTCACAATGTGATAAGTGGCAAGCAATCCAATCCCGGGCAAC
Organism: Calephelis nemesis; assembly: GCA_002245505.1. NCBI lineage: Eukaryota > Metazoa > Arthropoda > Insecta > Lepidoptera > Riodinidae > Calephelis > Calephelis nemesis. Next base: position 77,025 of record NJDD01006043.1, on the reverse strand, counting down.
ATTTTTATTACTTAACTAGCTGTCCCAGCGACCTTCGTTCCACCCGTTCAGTTTGTTTGCAGAAAAATAATGTTTTTCCCATTTTCCCTGCAAAGTTCCCGGTTTTTTTCTTCATACGAACTTTCATCTGACAATAACTAACACAACAAAAAGAGAATTAGCAAAATCGATTGAGTCATTAAGAAGTTAAGCGCTTACCAACACATTTGGCAATTGATTTTTATATTATAGATTAGAAAATTTGAAAAACCAAATTTTCTTTTTGTTGCCCGACCCGGGATTCGAACCCGGGACCTCATGCAGTCAAGTCCAACACCTGGACCGCTAGTCCACAGAGACGACTATCTTGAACAATATTATTGCGCTTTATGATGGGTAAAAAATGTTAGACTTGTGTCAGTAGGGTTACTCTTGTACCTAGATTTATGTTAAAGCCCGTCACACACGTAGCTTCTTACCCATCATAAAGCGCACAACGCTGTTAAACAATTTTTCACTTCAAAAATTGTATGAATCACTAACCAGCGATCGTTCAAACAGCATAAAATCTAAAAGCAATCCTGATAAGCCCCAAACGTGACGAAGAATTAAAACAGAAGCTAAATAAGACTGAAATAAATGTTTCAAAATGTCATCGAGATCCCAAGGCTGAAAGGATCGACGAGTATAGCTCGTTTTGCCGTGATCCAAAGTTTTACACGAGTTGACAAAACAATTAGTAGCAATTTTCGCAATTTTACAGCTTTTGTTAAATTTAAAAAAGAAAGAGGTTATTTATTATATTTGACTCCTTTGCTTCCCTCTCCTCTGTGATCTAGCGTACCAGATTTAGGATGTCCTATAACCATGGGGTCCCAGGTTCGAATCCCGGGCCAGGCAACAAAAAAAATGTGTTTTTTCCAAATTTCTAATTTTAAAAAAAGTTTGCCCGGGACTGGTCTGGTTGATGTGTGCCTGGTAGGCGATAGGCTTGCCACCTATCACATTGTGGGTCTTCGGCTAGTCGTGGGTGCCCTGGTTGTGCCTCGGCTTCCCACTTCATAGATATGGGCCGTGAAGACACTTTTTTTCTTTTGTTTTTGAAAAAAGGAAGAGGTTATTTATTTGGCTCCTACACTTTTTATGAATGTTTTCCGTCATTTTTTAACTGATTTTATTTTTTTTTATATTTAAAGACGTACTTACAAAGTGGTCTCATTGCCTGGATATAGTGGCATAGTGCTATAGTGAGTCTCATGATTGAATCCCTGAAAAATCGAGATTCCACTTTTGTGTATTTACATGATATTACTTATTGAAATCAATCTCGGTTTTTGTTTCGTATAACTTTCTCATTTTATAGGAGGGCTCAAAACGACTAAGGTGTGTGGAGGAAGCTGGGTGGGTTTGTTAAAATCGTAATAGGTACTTTTCGCTCGCTACTGTTTGCCTATCTTAAACTTGTTGCGAAACTAAGTATATAAGTTCCTATTTATTATTGACAACAATTTAGAAATACAACTAGTTTTTAAAGTAATACTTCTTTTGGCGCGTTTGGAAAAAATGATGAGGGTAAATTTTTACGATGCGCGCGCACACCGTCACGAAAAACCGGGTTGTTCCCGTTCGTCCCACCAAGCTTCGTCCCACCAGTGGGACGAACGGGAAATTAATAAAATATTAAAATTTTA
>NJDD01006043.1:56267-75299 GCA_002245505.1 Calephelis nemesis | reverse complement strand
TACAAATGTAAAATAAGTCAAAAGATAAAATTTTTAAAAAGATTTTTATCTTATTACGCCGAAGAAGTATAACTTCTAACGCGTGTACATAAGTACACACACAATTTTTTTAATAATCCTATTTTTTTTTCATCTAGGCCCTCTGTTTTATTTTTAAATTTGTCCCCGTGTCCCGGACCAACATGGGTTGTTTTTACTTTTTGTTGATGTGCTTGTTTTTGTTGATGATATTGGAAGGCAAACAAGCAGACGGATTTCCTGACGGTAAGAAACACACACCGCTTAGAGACACCAAAGGTGATAATAGGTGGTAGGTTAGGCCTCAAGCAAAAGTATCTAAGTAAGTAAAACTAACTTACTTCCGAACCGGAACATGTCAACGGCAAGCACTGACGTTATGGCGGCAGGAATAGTTAAGGCGGTGGTACTACTCTGGGCGATTTGCTACGAAACTCTATTACCTAGTAGGATGTCGAGGTGACAGCGACGGTAAGCCTATGCTCGCCTTTTACGAGCTGCCTGGCAGGAAGGCAGATGGTCTATTCTGCAAAGGAGCCCGGACCAACACGGGGGAAACGGGGGAAATTTCGCGATTGATTTGCCTCATATGTGGGACTGACCTCCTACTTCCGAAACGCAAATCAATTTGAATCTACGATATATCCCTTCATCGTTCAATAAACAGCTGTTATGAAGAGATACATCGTAGATTATAGTTGATATGCATTTCGGAAACTAAGGGTTAGCAAATTCGGCTAATCGTGGATTTCCTGGTTTTACTTTTGCCTACCTCATATGAGTTTTCGTAGAATTCGACGTGATAAATAATTAATAAGTAAATATCCCTGGATAAGTTACACAAAATGAATCTAACTCTAAAGTAAGCAAATTACGAGCATATGCTCGTACTATGTGTGTTCGTCAATAATTATTCTAATCTACCTATATATTAATACGTGATGCCAAAACTTTGGACCCCATTTTACAAAAATTACGCGGACGCAGGAGCATAAAATTCGGCACACGAATAGTTTATGTGATATGTGGCAAGCTTATCGCCAACCGGGCACATATTTAATCCCGAGCCACATATTTGTTATTAGAAAATTGGAAAATCAAATTTTTTTGCTGTCCGACCCGGAAATCGAACCCGGGACCTCATGAAGCCAAGTCCATCACCCGGACCACTAAACCACAGAGCCGATAGACTGAAATAAATAGTAAATATCTCTGAATACTAATACGTAGAAGTGCTTAAACATATACTAAAATAAATTTAACAAATACAAAGAACTGGTGATACAGACACCGAAATGTACATTACATAAATGCCTGCCCCGTCGTGACTCGAACCCAAGCCTCGCGGTTGGCCGGTGGAGTTAGACGTTTACGGACCTTGACCAACGGGGCTGTTAAACATACATACATACGAGGCGACATAGTACAGATTAAGCATTTACTTTCCCAAAAAACCCATCTGTATAGACAAAATCAATATAAACTTTGTGACTAGAGTAAATTGTATTTTCTAATCGCAAAATTGAGTTTTAGTACATTCTCCCCAGCGTCTTATGCCCGGTTCCTATAACTTGCTATAAGTAACGAAACGTAATCCATAATTTAAACCATTGATAGTTTGCTCAATAGTAACGAAGCGTTACTCATATTTTCTAAAAATGTTCAGAGCTATTTATCGAAAATGAGCGACCGTTGTTAAAAATCTTACTAATTGTATGAAATACTACCATTTGTAATCAAAACGATTCGTTTCTCGAATATAGGAACCGGACATTAATCGTCCGTGGTGACACTAAACCCAATGATAAACTGTTTTTTCAACTGTCGTTTTAATATATGAAAATAAAAACAAGATTAAACTCAAGAATCTTATTTAGTTGAGCTTAATGGAAAGAAAAAAAGAAAGTAAGAAAATTATTTATTTGCGGTATATGTGTGTAAATGAGATGTTACAAAATATTTGTATATATAAATGTTGTAAATATTATATTCTACCATATTTTAGTGTGCAAATATTTTAATATTAATAAAAAAAATATTATTTAATTACATACACTTTAACTTTTAAGCCACTTATTTATTTCTTCAACTAGCTTAATTATTTGAAAAATAAAATTTATTTGCCGAAAATGTGTGTTATAAGCTGTTACAAAAGATATTTGTTAATACCAACATATTCTACCACATTATGGTGTGCAAATATCTTTAAAATTATACAAATTGATTATTAAGATTTTTAACATATTATGTTTTAATATTTGAACAAAATTTTAATATAAAATTAGGTTTAACCCTAACTACCGTAAAAAATACGAAGACGGTATACTTTTTACAGTGAGATGTGGCACCATCATGACAATATACAATGATATGCTAGTTTATTCATCAATATTTTACCTCAACAAATTTGTATAAATTTTAAATAAAGAAAAAAATTGGCCTAGACAGGATTTGAACTGAACGGCTCAAGCTAACGAATGTTCTAACCATTTGAACTACTGATGATTCAAGTCCTGTGGCGAAATTTTTAATGCCTATCTTTATCGTTAACATACATACATACATACATATTTTCACGCCAAGTCCCTTACGGGGTAGGCAGAGAGTATCGAGTGCCAGACCTCACGATCCTGATGAACCTGTCTTGCTTCCTTCACATTCTATCCCTTTTCATACTAACACGCCGGTTTCGGAAACCCTTGACACCATCCGCGGATAATATCCGATTGATCTGATCGTGAAATGTCAGCCTTGGTCTCCCCGGGTACCAACATCCATCCACATTCGCATTGTATATCTGCTTTGTCAATCTTTCATCTGTCATTCTTTCCACATGACCGAACCAGCGGAGCATGCCCTTTTGCATTTTAATACTAACACTTTCTTTCAATCCCACTCTTTCTCGGATCTCACTGTTACGAATGCGGTCAGCGAGCGTTACACCACAGATTTTCCGTAGTGCTCTCATTTCGACCGCATTTATCCTTATCGTTAATGTTTGTAGTTATGTCCTATAGATACACAGTTCTGAGTTCATTAAACTAAATGAGTTCATCGTTACAAATAAAATTCACATTTATAATGGCCGTATTTTTCGTTTTTCTCAAGGTGTTTTTGTTTTAGCACTTGCCCTGTGCTTAGGTTAAATTTCTATAAACTTCAAATGAAGAGAAAAAAAAACAATCAACAAATTTGTACAAAAAGATACAAAAATTCAAGAAAAATAATGATTATGTAAAAACTGTGTCCATTTTTTTTCAATCACGCCAAAACTCATAGGTACCTACCACAAAAAGAAAATTCTAAATTCAAAACAAAATTGTCGATTGGTAAAACTGTTTCTAAATTTCGTTAGTAGTTTTTTCTAGAAACAAATGTGGTAGAGAATATAATTTTAGGACACTTTTTCTACTTTTACCTAATGTATCCCGCGGCTAAGCTTTACATGGTAAGGTTATTATCTCCCTGGAAACCGTTTAGATGTCGGGATAAAATGTATCATATGTATTCAGCCTTATTACTATATTTACATACAAAAAATATACAAGTTTACTCATCGGCGACTTGGAAACAATACCAATGAACTCAGTTTCGTATCTAAAATTAGAGAAAAACATACAGACACATTTCTGGAGAACAAAATGATTTTGTTTACATAAACCAAAATGCTTAGGTTGGCTGTTCATATTAAAAAAAAATACTTCATGTAGGGTGATTTGAATCTGAATTATTTTGTTTTTCACTGACAAAAGCTCTATCCATTTGTATTACCGAAGATTCAAAATATATGGTGAAAATTTTCATTCATTTCCGATTCGTATCTAGACCGAATCGGAAATGCTACGAGTAAATAGTTCTGTGTAACTTAAAGATTTAACTTTGCCTTAATACATAAAAAACATTGCAGATAAAATTCACAGCTTATACATATTCACCACAATTTTTGGTTTTTCATATCTATATATTAATACGTGATGCCAAAACCTTGGACCCCTTTTTACGAAAATTGCGCAAACGCAGGAGCTTAAAATTGAGCACACTTTTGATATGTAGGAGAAGCGCAGAACGCTAATATTTTTCAATAATAATAATTATAAAGTACATTAAATCAATAAATAAAATATTACCCATACTACCATGCATTTAAGACACACAAACAAATATATTGATGATAACGATAAAATATTACAGATGGCGCACTAAAAAGTTTGGAAACAAATTAGTTGGTCTTGAGAAATAAAGATGGCGTTCATATCAACAAGATATTAAAATTTATTATGATCGAATTTCAACCAACGGGCGAAAAATGTTTATTTTATAAAACACTAGTTAAAATCGTGCGTACCTTCTCTAAAACGTTACAAAACAAGGAGTAAAAAATTACTAGCATTCTACGGGAAAATATCACGGATAGCGAAAAATACATCAACTCTTTAGACTTAGGTACTCAGAACTGTGTATTTATTGGCCATAACTACCCGCGTTAACAATGAAGAAGGGAATTAAAAAATATTTCGGCACAGGACTTAAATCGTCAGTAGCTAAAATGGTTAGAGCATTCAACGGCTTGAGACGAAAGGGTACAGGTTCAAATCCTGTCTGGAACGAATTTTTTTTTAATTTATCAAATTTGTTAGATTATGGAACTTTTTACATCAAACTACGTTCGGATTGTGTTTGTACACTTTTAATAATATAATCTGGAATCAGACATAAATTTATTTCTAAAATTTTTGCTTTGTTTGGTCTCCAGTCCAATAAATATACTTTATATGTCTTTATATGAACAATCGCCTCTGTGGTCTAGCGGTTCAGTTGTTGGACTTGACTGCATGAGGTCCCGGGTTCGAATCCCGGGTCGGGCAATAATAATGTAAAAAAAAAATGTTGCTCGGGATTTGAAATGTGCCCGGTTGGCGATAGGCTTGCCACCTATCACATTGTGGGACTTAGTATCTTCGGCTAGTCGTGGGTGGCCTGGTTATGCCTCTGCCTACTCCTTCGAGGATATGGGCGTGAAGATTCTTTTTTTTATATGAACAATTGTTTATATAATTGTACTCCAAGATACACGAATCCGACTTACAGTCAATATTAATTAATAACCTATCTAAGGTTATTAATTGCTAATCATCATTAATAGAAAATCATGCTGTTTTAAATCAGTTGCTAGGTAACCGCTATTATTTTTCCAACAAAAACATCTTATCAACAAAAATTTTGAAGGCCTATCCTTATCTGTAGATAGGGTATTAATACTACACGGATAGCGCGCGGTCACTAAGTTCGAGGTATTACTAATTTCATCACAAGCTACGATTAATTGAATAGGGATTTAGCAAAAGCCTGACATAAGATCAAAGAGATAAACTGCGTCAGAGCATACAAAATATTGTATTAACAATTTTATTACCCGCATACGAGCGCTACATAGAGTATAAAAAGTAGATAAGTGCGAATCAGATTTTTATTTTATTCGCGTTGGTAGATGTCGGCGTCGGAGATCTTAAATATTACTAGCTGCCACCCGCGGCTTTGCTCAAGTGGCAAAATATTTGCTAATTAATAAGGACTTTCATTAAAACTTTTAACCCCTATTTCACCCCCTTAAAGGTAGAAATTTCAGAAACGCTTCAATACATATCTACTCAATTTTAATAAGTAGCCCAACAACAAACTTTCATATTTCTAACTTAAAAGATGTCGGTCTTCCTTAAAAACTTTCAACCTCTATTTCACCCCTTAGGGGAAGAATTACCTAAATTCCGTCCTTAGTGAGTGTCCACTCAGTAAATTGGCCCTACTCACCAAATTTCAAGGCTATGACGTATCGACTTTTGCTACGCGAAGATGAATCATTCAGTCAAGATATGTTATTTTATAAGTATGGCTGTAACATTTGACTAAATGACAAAAAATACAACTACATTTTTTTACTTCTACCTCAAAAATTGCTTTTTCCAAGGTATTTGTATTAATGGCAATTTAGAGGTTTATTAAAATTTTCTTTGTCTTATAAACTGCTGACAATATCTCTGTTATATCTCGTTAAAACCAATTTTCGTGTATTTTTTTAACTGACTCCAAAAAAAACTGGCTTAGGTGCTAAATTCAACTTTATTGATTTTTGTATGTTCATTATGCGATTACTCTGTTAATAGCCAACCGATTTTGATGATCCTTTTTTAAATAGGTAGGTCATGATTCCAAGGTGGTCCCACATTTATTTTACCATGGCCTTATCAATGATGAGGTCGTCAAGATAAGTGAAAAATTGATGCATTATTAAGTATAACTCAAAAACCACTAGTAGGATGTTGATAAAAAAAATTTGGACATTTTTCTATCCTTTTAAAAAATAATCATCAAATCACGACGTGGTACACAACGAAATAGTTGGTGTGGGTTTTTGCAGTTTTACCGAGCTCAATTATTCTTTTTGAAGTGAAACTTCTTTATCGGGGTTGGAAAAAAAATTAGTGTAACATTATTTCGTTACGCGTCACTTTTGTCCGTTACGCGCCATCTTTGTTCTTATCTCTACCACGAAGTATACTTTCTCCAGCGGAGTAGGGATTGGCAATAAACTTTATGTAACCAATTTCTGTAAAGTTGCATATAGTAAATTATTTTTTTAAAAATTACGTCATAAAGAAGTTTCACTTCTTCACTTCTTACGAATGTACGCTAGTACACGCACACATTGTTTTTTCTTAGTTTGAAAGTTAAAGAGACACAAATTCTTTTTTTTTTAGTGATCTATGTATCAAACGATAGACATTGAGAAAAAGTGGCTGTAGGAGAATCAGTATCATTTTCATAAATCATTTCAATTTTTTTTGATTTTTTTATTACAATAGATACTCCGCGTCTACAAGTTCGATAAAAAAAAGTTGGTATGTTCAAATTGTTAGACCATATGTCCAATACCGTCTTTACTATAAGGGCACACGGGGCCAGTGCCCCGGGCCCCTATACTATGAAGGCCCCGAAGGATCGACCATTTGAGTTACATTTAACCTAAATATATTTAGGTTGGGTGCATTACGTTTTCTCGTAGCCCTAATTCGGGATCGTTCAATTTCGCTGCTTAAGAAAGACTAAGTCATTTGTCAATAATTATGAGCACAGAATGTGACATTGTACAGAAAATTGAGTTTGAGAATTAAATAGAAGATTTTGGTAAACAGAAACATATAGCAACAGCAGCATACAAATATCATTAATGACATAGTGTAATAAAAAAAATACTAAACTCGAAAAATCATTGTGAAAAAATGGATACGTTTGATTTCTTTATATTCCAAAAGAGCCCCAAGTTTTTGTGTGCCCCAGGGCCCCAGCATAATCTAAGACGGCCCTGCATATGTTACTGAGAGACGAAAGAGTACAGATTCAAATCCTGTCTAAAGTAAAAAAAAACTGAACTAAAAAAACTCTCAAAAATTTTTTCACACTATTTCCATGTATTTTTCACTATTTTATGTACAAACTGTAAATGTTCATTCGCTACATAAAAATGTAAGAGAAATTACACTTGATTGGTTCAGCGATGTTAAAGCCGACGCCCTTTGAAAATCATGATTGGAAGTGCGGTCAGGACTAATAGACAATATGGTCTATTGTTGCTGTACATTTATTTTTATCTACCCACAGATTTACTCGTGTAATGTATTAAACCAGGTCCGATTTTTGAAAAGAAAACTTCTTTAGCGGCGTTGCGCACTTTTTTTGGAATGGGTAACTACTTCTAAACTCGCGTCAGGACACGTGACCTGATTGAAAATTCATAAGACGGATGGAGAGTGACAGCCGGAGCGGCGTAGGAGAGGAAGTATCCCTCTTTCTACGGCGCGGCGAAAATTTATGCCTGCGTCTCATGTTTTGTTTAGACGACACAGGGCGCTTGCGCTAATGTTCGTGTTGTCATGTTTATGTACGATAGCGCAACAAATGAGTATTCTACCACATAAAATGATAGTATTTTCAACTGATAAATTTAGCAATTCGTGCAAAATTAACCTAACTAACTAACCTAACCATTCCAAAATATCAAAAATGCACAACGTTAATATTCAAGTTTTCACTTCTGCTGGCACTCCCAGAGTTTTTTAACTTTGGATTTAATTTTCATTGGTTTTTTACTTTTTTTTATATTGGATGACAAAATGTTGGATTGGTGATAACCCTGATTCAGGTAAAGAAATAATTATTATGGTTTACATGGTCAAGCTTCGGAAATCCGAATGTATTTTAAAAATATCTATAAAGAGTTGTTATTACATAATTAATCATTTCGCTTAAATTTAGATTAGGTCAGCCAGTCTATACATAAATCTATAATAAATCTGTATTAGTGTCAATTTTGTACATTGAAAATAGGTATTGAAAAAATAAATAGCAGAGGGTGTTACTGGATCGATACCAAACCCAAATATGTGATTTAAAAAAAATTGTCTGTCTGTATGTTCAGGCATCACGTGAAAACTGACGGTTTGGTTTCAATGAAACTTGGTATAATTATACCTTGGTATCCTGGGCATAAAATCGGATACTTTTTATCCTGGAAAAGTATGTAGAAAAAATCTTAATTTTTCAGTTTTATCACGCGAAGACCGACATCCGCGCGGACGGAGTCGCGCGGATGTAAAATAAATAATAAAAAATAAAAGTATGAACTGTACTTAGACGAGTAAAAAGTGTAAAACCGAAGCGCATAATTTAAATAGTAGTACTATACTAATATGTTTTTAATATATTTTGTTTCTTTGTTAAAATTATTTGATACAAATAAATTTTATACTTTATAACGGCCACAACTATTATAATTATAGAATGACAAACTAGCTATACCGAAAACAAATTAAGAAAACCTCATGCAGATTTTCATTCCATCTCAATTGCAAATCACATTGCTGTCATATTTTTTGTTTCCAAGAAATAAGCCGCTTCGCCAACCAGCATCGTTACAAAACAGAGCCCCTGGATATCAATTGATCTGAATGTGCATTGTGGAATGTTTTGTGATGAAGTACGGTTTGCTCATTAAGAGCAGAAAAGTGGGAAGAAATTTCCAATGTGAGGAGCAATTTTTGTTATATGTTGACCGCGAATTCGTTTTCGTTTTATTTTTTAAATGTTTCATCTGTTCATGCACGAATGTATGTGTATGTGTGTTTGCGAATGTTTGCGTGTATATTATATTATAAATAGTTATCAACATAAATCAACGTTAATATTTAGATCTCAAACTATTATAATGGATATAGTATACTAGTTATATAGTTAAAGTCTTTATTTTTTACAAAATGTCATTTTAAATACACAAATACCTACTTTAATATGTCAACTAAAATATTTCAAAACTTTTCAAAAATAAAAGGATGTTTTTACAATCATCTCTTTTTGAATAAAGAATTCCTTTTTAAAAATACAATGAAATGCAATAGCAGAAATAAAATTCCTTTATATTACTGTGTAGCTTCTATTCTTTGACATTCATGAGCCAACTGGTCCGGATGGTATCTCCTGATTGTTTTAAAAATTCCTCTGTGTGTGTGAGTAGGCATCGATTATGACGCACCTTTTGCAGCTCTCATATTCCTCATGTATATCTAGATCTTGTAAGGACACTCCCTCAGATCTGTCTATCCGCTTATAGCAATTACCTACTTATTTTTAAAATCATGAAAGTATTGTCTCTAGATCTTGGAAGACCGCTCTCTCAGATCCGTCTAACTATCTGCTCATAGTAATAACATCCTTGTTCTTCAAAATTATGAATAACCATAATTAACTCTAAGCTGCTGTGAAATCCAGAGGAACACCAGCTTATCAGTGATGGTCAGTACGGTTATCGCCCAGGTCGCTCAGCTGGTGATCTAATATGAGCAAGGGAAAGAAGTGGTAGCAAGTTTGGATATGGTGAAGGCCTTTGATCGGTTTTGGCATAAGGCGCTTCTTTCAAAGATGGCATCCTTAGGTCTCAAAAGGTAATGTAGCCTGATCATCAGCTTTTCGATCCATTCCATCCAAAGCCATTGATGTCTGTGACTGTGTCGGTATGTGTCAGACGTAGAAATGAAACCAGAATTAAACCATCTAGTCCAATTCAAGACTCAGGTAAGTGCGTTCCTTTTGTAATTATTTTCTTCGTTTTGTAAGCACTACTTACAAAACGAGTTGTCACTGGAGCCAGTATTGGAATTGGAGCTAGCGTACACGCTTAACTACGACGACCAACCGCGAGACCTGGGTTCGATTCCCGACGGGAATTTGTATGATGAACATATTTTAATAGTCTGCATCTGGATGTTTATTCATTTTATTCTGGTATCTATTTAAGCTGCAAAGGAGAAAGGGATTTGCGAATCGTTTTTGAAATGTCAATAATAAAACGTGCGCCTGGTTTGGATATCCTGGCCGCTTAAGGCCTATCTCCCCTAAGTGGTTTTGAAACGACGCCAAATACGAATTGCTTTAAAAGTTATTGTTTATCGCTTTATGGAGGTTTTACGTTGTAACTTGGTTTGATTTTCTTTCAATTTAAGTCAATTTAATCATCTCATTAATTAAAACGATTTTAGTCAGTTTAGCAGACAATAGGAAAGGCGAAACACATAGTACCGACTCCCTAGTTTGAAGTGAGTTAATGATATACTGTTTGTAGTAATTCGTAGAAGCATATTCAAGTTCTCTTACATTAAAAATATTTATAAATCTCAGATTACATATAAAGTTAGAATTATAACCTTACTAATTTGTAAAAAAGTTATACAAATAGTTTAAGCGCCGAAACCTGCAATCATTTAAGTTTAGTAAACCTGAAATAACCTTAGCGTGGTAAAAATTCAATTATAAAAATAAAAAAAATGAAAAGTTATTTATTTCTTTGAAAATTTCTTTCAAAATAATAACATTATTAATTGTTATAGTTGTGGAGAATCTACTAAGTATTTATAAATTACTTATGTCAGGTTATCGTATCTATATACAGGTAATCTTTGAAAATAGTAACATTATTAGGTAATTGTTACAGTTGTGGAGAATCTACTAAGTATTTAGAAATTACTTATGTCAGGTGATCTCGATCTTCCTTGCCAAAATTAATCACACATTTGAGTTTCTTTGTTACATTATCTTATGAACTGTTATCTGTACTCTATACTATAATATTATAGAGAGGAAAAGTTTGATTTTTTGTTTGTTTGAAATGATTAGGCTCTTGAACTACTGTACCGATTTCAAAAATTCTTTCAACTTTAGAATGCTACATTATTCACGAGTGACATCCCACAGTATCATCAAAATCGGTGCAGTAGAAGCCAAGTTACGCAGACAGAGCTGCGTGAAACTGCTAGTATATAATAATAGTACCTGGATGACCGGGCTTTGCTCGGTATTTTTTTTATTGCTCACAAAATAAAGTATTATTATTCGCCAATAGATGTCAGGAAGAGTCATATTTTTCAGTTTAAACACGAATAAAATTTTCAGTAGCATTTTTAAGGTATAAGATAAATCAACCTATGTGTCATGCATTTCGCGTATATGTGTGTATGTGTTTGCGTGTGTGTGCGTGTGTGTTATATTGATAGTTTAGTTTCGTAAGTGATTCCGGCGTAGTCCCATTTAAATTTGATGACTATCTCACTAGTGGTTTATGAGTTATACCAAAATATGCATACATTTTCTTGTATACTTTCCAAAATTAACTATCTTAACCTATTGGTTATTTATCAAAAAATCGCACAACTAACATCGAAAGTCGATTTGGTAACCTCCTCCTTTTTGAAGTAGTTTAAAAGGGTCGTCTTCTAAAACGACTTTTTTATTTGGTCATTTTTTCACCAATTTACTTTGTAAATTCAGTTACTACGAAGAAACCTTTTTACGTAATGAAGTGTTACCTATGTCCATCCCGAATTTTCACTTGAGATTCTTGACGATTAATAAATTTTGTAGATTACATTTCAAAGCAGAGTTTGGAAAAACCTTTCTTTTAACTTTTTTCAGTATACTTACTTTACGAATTGGTTTATTGTCAAAAAATCTTTTTACGGGATTCTAAAAGATAAAATTACTCTTAATTTTATGCGTTGGAGAACGAGTAACATGAAAATGTCAGGTATTTATAAAAAAAATTATCCTCACGCCCATATCCATATAGGTAGTTAGCGGCACAACCAGGTCACTCACGACTAGCCGAAGACACTAATTCCCACAATGTAATAGGTGGCAAGCCTATCGCAAATCAGACATATATCAGATCCCGAGCAACGTATTTTTTATCAGAAAATTGAAAAATCCCAATTTTCCCTTTGTTGCTCGACCCGGGTTTCAAATTCGGGCACTCAGACAGTCAAGTCCACCAACAACTGAACCGCTAGACCACAGATGCGATTCTGATATTTATGTTGTCTATTATCCCACTAATATTATAAATGCGAAAGTTTGTATGTTTGTTTAAAATAAAATACATTTGTTATGTAAGTTATATAAATTTATGCTTGTTTGTTGTTCGTTGTTTGTTACTTGTTCACGCAAAAATTACTGAACCAATTCTTATGAAAATTGTAACTTAGATTAACATAGGATAGTTTTTGAACAGAAAAAAAAGTCATGTTTGACCAATAAACACGCTATCCGCGTGTTTATTGGTCACACACCATACCACACACACACACACACACCGCGGGCAACAGCTAGTGTTAAAATATTTCTTATCTAACATTTAATTTAATTCGTAATGGCAAAGGTAAAGTTAAAGTTAAAATGTTAAATATATTTTCATTTCACTATAACTTAATCAATTTCAGCATAGAAATAATTAGACATAGAAAAAGGACTTAAAATGTATTGAATTGCTAATTTTAAAAAATGTTGAGTAAAACAGTCTAATTTATATATATTTAAAATAAAATACAGAAGGACTTAAGCTCCTTTTAAGCCCAAGGTGATATCCTGAAGGAAAGCCAAATACATATTTTACTCAGCCAAACAACAATCAAAAATACACATTATACAAAATCATCTCACTCTAAATAAAACTTTAATACAATACAATAAGGTTTGTTTTTAAATAAATATTTTCTACAGAGAACTGATAATTTACATCACTAGCGCTGAACAATCTTTTCATCTGGTCAAGTACTCTTGACGCTCGTGCCCTGACTTTGACGTAGACGAGAAAAAATAATTGATTACGATACTCAAAACGATAAAAAATTTGAAATATTGCCATGGTGATAACAAAAATGTTACATTGAAGCTTGATCCGATCATACAAGAATTCGTTCTGTTAGTAATTCACGAATTATTGCACCACAAAACTTTTGCAGAAAAATGTCAAAAATTGTGAATAAATGTCATTTTTAAATACAAATCTTTTCATGTTCTTCACTACATAGTATAAAACAAAGTCGCTTCCTCTGTCCCTATGTTCCTTTGTATGCTTAAATCTTTAAAACTACGCAACGGACTTTCATGCGGTTTTCTTAATAGTTAATAGTACAAAAACGTTATACGATTAGATGTACCGCATATCTATCTATACTTATAAAATAAATGACGGTCTACACGTCATTTGTTGACTTATTCATCATCGCCGAGCAAAAACTTTTGGAGTTACAGCCTTGAAATTTGGTGAGTAGAGTCGTTTTCTTGAGCAGACACCCTCTTAGGACGGAATTCTGGAAATTCTACCTCTAAGAGGGAGAAATGGGGTTGAACGTTAGTATGAAAATCAAATGGGTTATTGATTAAAACCAAAAGAGTACGTATAAAAAAGGTATAAATTATTCATACAGTTTTTAAATTCAACTCGAGGTCACTAAATAATATTTGTTAAAAAGCCGCCATTTTTTAAGTTAGAAACGTGAAACTTTATTTTTGGGCTACTTATTAAAACTGAGTATCTACTCAGTTTTAATAAGTAGTACGTGTTTAAGCATTTCTGGAAATTCTACCCCCAAAGGGGTGAAATAGGGGTTAAAAGTTTGTATGGAAGACTGTCATTTTTAAGTAAGAAATATGAAATGTTATTTTTGGGCCACTTAATAAAAAAGATTAGATACTTATTTAAGCGTTTCTGGAAATTCTACCCATATGGAGGTGAAATAGGGGTTGAACGTTTGTATGAAAATCCTTAGTAATGGGCTATTGATTAAAAACAAATAATTACGTTTAAAAGAGAAATAAATTATACATATATTTTTAATTCAACTCCAGTTCACTAAATATATTAACTGTACGCGAGCAAAGCCGCGGGTAGCAGCTAGTTAAGATACAATTGATCGAGTATTCGTCAGGGTTGTGCTGCTGCAGAATATGACACCATAGGAGTAACTTTATTCTGTCATGGCGTCAAATGATCAGCTGTTTCAATATCATTTGAAATTTTATATTATTACGCTACCAAAAATACGTGACATGTTATTAAGGGTAAATAATACCTCTTAGGACATTTATTATTATTTGTCGTATAGCAATTTAGTATATTTTATTCGTTCTAATTCGCGAACAAACTTAATTAAACTCTATTAAAAAACAATTCTTTGATTTACCTGATTGTATGTCCGACAGCTTACTCTTAGCCTAGAAGGTACGAGTTATTCTATTCTGAGGTCAATAATTCTAAATGAACACGTTTCTTGGTTGAATCGAGCCTATTTTGTTGATTTTTTAATCACTAAACTGGGTTTAGAACCTAGGAGTTAAGCATACTCGTTCGCTATCAACAACTTAAAAAACGAATAAGCAAAATGACGTGAATGAGTGCTCACGAGATTAATAGCGATTACTTTAGCTTTTCTTCTCTAATTCTTTTATATTCTCTAGTAAAATCTACGTTAGAAGTAACTTTGGAATTGAGTCGTATTAACTTATGTTGGTCCAGGTCCTCCTGTTTACCCCCCCGAGGGTCCGAGCCTTGTCGTGGCGGGGGGGCTGAGTAACTGGGGTCGAGCCGGGACCCCGGTGAAACCAATACGGACCAGGGAGGGCGCTCCTCAGTACCCCTCTCTGTCCAAGAGGGGACACGAGGAGCGCACACAGGGTGGTGGGCCCTTGGGCCCGCGTGGGTTGGCGGCTTCCAAGCCTGCGGAGGAGGGGGGCGGGCGTTCCATCTAGCCCGCCCGGTCGAGATGGGGTTGCGGCAGGTACGGGGGTGCCTGTCGCCACTGGAACCCCCGACGTGGTGCACGCTGTGTCCCTGTGCACCACTTCAGACGGTTTGCGGCCCCCTGTTGAGTGGGGCCGCCTGATGGAGATCGCGAGATCTAGCGCCGCTGGGGCTGTGGATGTGTGCGAAAGCGTTCCTGCAGCCCCGGTACCTGGCGAAGGGGTGGACACCGTGGGGTTTTAGTCAGTAGGAGTCTGACATAACCCGCTACTTCCCCCGAAAGCGGCGGGTATCCATGATGGATTTCCCCACGAAAAAAAAAAAACAAAGGTCCTCCTGTTTACCCCCCCGAGGGTCCGAGCCTTGTCGTGGCGGGGGGGCTGAGTAGCTGGGGTCGAGCTGGGACCCCGGTGAAACCAATACGAACCAGGGAGGGTGCTCCTCAGTACCCCTCTCTGGCCAAGAGGGGACACGAGGAGCGCACACAAGGTGGTAGGCCATTCGGCCCGCGCGGGATGGCGGCGGTACAGCCCGCGGAGGAGGGGGCGGGCTTTCTTAAGACAAACAACTTTGTTTCCAAACTTTTTAGTGCTCAATCTGTGACCTTTTATCGTTATCATCAATACATTTGTTTGTGTGTGTCAAATGCATGGTAGTGTGTTAGCTAAGCTAGCTACTCCGGCGAACTTCGTTCTTCCCATTCAACTTGTATGGCAACAATAAAAATGTTGTTTTTCCTAGTATCCTCCTAAAATATATCCTAGAATAAAGAGTATCTTATGCTCGTATCCCGGTTCTAAGCCTGTCAATTTTCAGCCAAATCAGTTCAGTCAAACTTGAGTTGTAAAAAGCGTAAGTAATACGACTTTCTTTTGTATACTCGTATATAGATCAAAAGATTGTTATTTAAAGAGCAATCCTATGGTAATATTTCTTTTGAGCGAGTTAGCTATAGACAGACGTTGTTCCGTCCTAACTAAGAATATTTTTGTTTTGCTTAAAACTTCTTTTGACAATAACTAAACAACAAAAAAAGAACTATCAAATTCGGTCCATCCGTTCATGCGTGATATTATAAACAAAAGACATAGGAAGTTATTTTTATACAAATACTAGCAGCCCGTTCCTACTTGCCACGGATGGACAAACTTCTACTTTATTATACATATAAGCCTTTCTGTTGAATCACCCTATCTATTAAAAAATCGCATCAAAATCCGCTGCGCAGTTTTAAAGACCTAATCGTACATAGAAACAGATAGCGGAAAGCGACTTTGTTTTCTGCAATGTAGTAATAATATTTATATTACTAAAAAATATTTTTATAGCATTTATAGAATTTTATAAAATCCATTTATAAAAGGTCATTGCCCTTTTAAAGCCTAGGCATTATCCTTTGAATTATTACCGTTCTCCACAAACAACAGTTATGGTAAAAAATATCATGTGGATCGATAGGCTTCTGTAATTCTTTGAACTGGTGCCAAGAAAACGGATAGGTTTTTGGCCCGCCCTTCCTCAGCGACCGTGACGGGCTAGTGTCACCACGCATTCCGCTTGAATATAGACAGTCCTGTTTTAATATATTACACAGAAAGAAACGTAACTCTACGAAAATCAATAGTTAAATCCAAATGAAAATATTTAATTTGCAATTTAGAATAGAATAGAAAAAATATTGTAAATCTGTTCCTAAACACAAGATATTAGTGCTGTTTCTAATGTTCACCAACTAAAATTATTTTAGATACATACTATCTTTTTCAAAATAAACAAGAACAAAAGAGATGGAACATTTTAGACATGTCAGATCAGTCCGGACTAGTCAAATTGCGATGTTTTTAATCAACGTTTTCCGAGTGCTAAACGTCTATTGAAATGCCGTGTACAGACAAATTTTAAGGCGCTAAAAGTGTTTTATCTCTTTCTATTACTTTCGTTGATGTTCGTTTGATGAAATGAACTATTTAAAAATATAAAAAAAATGGAGCCTTATTCTAACAAACCTCTGCTACTAGTTGTACTAGGTGGTAGAGTTTCGCAGCAATTCGCCCGGATAGGTACCACGTGTTCCGGTCTGGAGGATAAGGTAGCCGGCAAACTTACTTTTGCTCGAGGCCTAACATCCCGGCCTCAGGTTGGCAATGCAAAATTATCACGTTTGGTGTCTTTAGGCGGTGTGAATTTCTTAGCTTCAGGAAATCCGTTTGCTTGGTTGTCTTAAAAAAAACGTGTATAGTCGCATTTACAAATGGACGCTCTTAGCTTGTATCGTGATTTGATTTCAGGCCGAAATCAGGATTATTCAGAGAGGCCTCCATGTTGGGTGAAATACGGACAAGGAGTGTATACGTGCGTTCTCGTATGCACGTGAATATGCATGTGTGCGTACGTGCGAACACACGCTTGTGTGCATTTCACATTGTATATCTGTTAAATTGTAGGTTTATAACCCACTCATGCGTATGAATTTTAATAAATATTGGCCTACAATATTTTCTTCACTCATCTGAACAGCAGATGGCATGCCAAATTCATCAATGCAAATGCGGATAGGTGAAGGTACCCAAGGAGACCTAGGTTGACATTCAATGATCAATTTTAATAAGGCTTATGTTGAGCTAGTTTGTGTCTTACCAAAGATCTCAATGGTAGATAAAAATCAACAAATTTTTAGAAATATCCGCAAATCAAATAATTATTACACTTTTAATGTTATTGATGTTCTCATGTAAGAGTTATACCTATATTCAAAATGAGGATAAAGTATATTTGAACTGAACACGAAGGAAGCCAGGCAGGTCTTCAAGGATCGGGAGATTTGGCACTTGATACTCTCTACCTACCTCGTTTGGCATTTGGCGTAAAGATAATGTATTAAATTGCAAATTACATAAATCTCCATTTTTTTGATACGGAACATTACAAATTAAATAGTTTAATTTCAATTTGATTCCATTTCAATGTTAATAAAAACAACTTCGTCGTAACTACCCTTAGGGTGTAAAGGACGTGGCATGAAGGATCATCCCATCACTTTCGTCCCACTTTACTGTCACTACAAAGTGTCCCAAAAACATAATTTTCAACAAAGGATTTTAATTAGATGATTATTCACACTAACGCGACCGCTATAATTACTAGGTACAAACTCAAAGTTTAAAAAGTCGCTTTCCGCTGTCTGATCCTTATGCTTAGATCTTCAAAACTAGGAAGCTAATTTTATTGTGGCTTTTTTTAATAGAATTAATATTTTTTAATAGAGAGTGATTCAAGAGGAAGGTTTATAATATATAAAATAACAGAAGAATAACAAAAATTTGTCGACACGTGCGAAGCTGGGACGGGCTGCTAGTAATGATATCTTATGCAATATTTACAAACGAATACTAAATAATGGAGCGTTGGGTAAGCTATTCCAAAGCGAGGTTTTGAGTCAAAAAGCTAGACTCGCTTTGCATAATTCTGTGCTTATCCCAACGTTATTGTATGGAAGCGAGAGTTGGGTATGTCAGAAAGACCATGAAAGTAGGATAAATGCGGTCGAAATGAGAGCACTACGGAAAATCTGTGGTGTAACGCTCGCTGACCGCATTCGTAACAGTGAGATCCGAGAAAGAGTGGGATTGAAAGAAAGTGTTGGTGTTAAAATGCGAAAGGGCATGCTCCGCTGGTTCGGGCCAGTGGAAAGAATAACAGATGAAAGATTGACAAAGCAGATTTACAATGCGAATGTGGATGGATGTAGGTAACCAGGGAGACCAAGGCTGACATTTCACGATCAGATCAATCGGATATTATCCGAGGGTGGTGTCAAGAGTCTCCGAAACCGGCGTGTTTGTATGAAAAGGGTAATGAGTGTGAAGGAAGCAAGATAGGTTTGTCAGGATCGT
>NJDD01006043.1:45183-56009 GCA_002245505.1 Calephelis nemesis | reverse complement strand
AGGAAGCGAGATAGGTTTGTCAGGATCGTGAGGTCTGGCACTCGATACTGTCTGCCTACCCCGTAAGGGGCTTGGCGTGAAGATATGTATGTATGTACTAAATAAGGGTTAAATTACAAAGGAACTAAATATAATTAATTAATATCTACAACTTATCATTTATTCGACATCTTACAATAAATGTACTATTTTTGTGTAATAACAATAAACATCAAACTACATTGCAATCATGTTAAACAATAACTTAGCCAGGATTTTCTACGAGAATAATAGCAAATTTGTAATCGTTTTTCTTTCTGAGTAATGATAGTTACATTATGCTTCCTTTCATTTCAAGTCCCTGGATATCAATTGACTTGTTTTTAAATGAAGTACGGTTTGTAAAATAAAAGCGAGAAAGTGGGAACGGATTCCCAAGAGCTTGGTACATTTTTTAATTTTTGAGTGAAACACTTCTCGTCATTTAGAAAATATGGTAATGGGTAAGTAATTGTGGTAATTCTGCCAAACCGTCACGTCCTTCGTATGTGACGACCCTACATAATTTAAATCCAAATAAGATTATACGACTGCACTCCTTTGAGTCGAATTCTCCTGATGATGCTTCGGTTATGAAGCAAAACGTGCGTTGAGTTTTTAGTAGTGTGTGTTTTGTTGGTGATAATAAAACAGTTTAGTTGTGTGTGTGTGTTGTGTGGGGCTAGATTCATTTAAGGGTTTTTAGTTTCCGGTAATTCCAATTCATTCATAGCGCACTATTTTTCCTGCTTTGTCACGTCATAATATGCATACATACACATTTAGGCGGAAAATTGTCAATCATTTTTTGGAGTTTACTCATTAAGACACGATTTGAGTTATAAGGCCTGGTACGGAAATTTTATGAGTAGTAAAATCAAGTGTAACACGAAAGGCGTTACGTAGAAAGAGACAAACATATGTTAGTCGTACCGCTTCAGTCCTTCACTATTTTTTTCTCCTTCAGGACTGACGATCTCGCCCGAACAAAAGTCGAGTCGCCCCGAGCGGGTCGTCATTCGGCTCCGCCACAGTCGAGTTATGTATGACATTGACATTAATCGAATAATTTAATGAAGAAGAATCCAAAAAACACATGGATGTGGTTAATTGGAAAGATCTTTTATTTAGTGTTTTTATTATTTTTAATTAATTGATTAAATAAACTAAGTAAACTCCAATCGTGCGTCGTAGCTAACACACACACACTTTTTTTTACTAGGATTTATGTATGGATTTCCGCAAAGTAACACCTTCTCATCAACCCTGCCTAAAGTTCCCACCACCCACCAATGGCGTGCTCATCATTGGTGTGATTTGATGTGCTCTGTGGTTGGTTACTCGACAAGGTTGGTAAGGGACGTGAAAAGTTTTTTTTTATGATATTGGAAGGCAAACAAGCAAACGGATTTCCTGAGGTAAGAAATTCTTGCCGCCCAGAGAAACCAAAGGTGGTAATGGTGCGTTGCCAGCCTTAAGCCGGGATGTTAGGCCTCGAGCAAAAGTAAGTTTACCAGCTACCTTACTCTCCAGACAGGAACACTCAATAGCAAGCACTGACGTATGGCGGCAGGAATAGATAAGGCCACCACCAATCCGGGCAAGTTGCTGCAAAACTCTACCACCTAGTAGAATGTCATGGTGTTAGTGACGGTGAGCCTATGCTCGCCTTTTATGAACTGCCTGGCAGGAAGGCAATTGGTCTATCCTGCAAAGAAGTCCGGACCAACACGTGGTTTATTTCCCGAACTCTGAGGTTATTCGTGATCTGGTCGCGGTGGTGGTTCATGGGAATGTTCATTAAGGTTATCACATTCTTTGTCATTTGAAAGACTCCTTGCCATAACAATTACACGGGTTCTAGGGAATCCGCAAAAGAAATGCTTATATTCTACATTTGTAAGGATATCCCTACCGAGCTGCGAGCAGTGAATTAATTTGCTTACGGGGGAATATATTATAGCTACGTGTGTGACGGGTTTAACTGTTATCCCTATTTTTGGGAAAAATACTAGCTGTGGTATATCTTTGTTGCGGTTTGTTTACAGTTAATATTTTTATATGTGGATACCGTCATCGCCTCTGTGGTCTAGCGGTTTAGTTGTTGGACTTGACTGCATGAGATCCTGGGTTCGAATCCCGGGTCGGGCAACAAAAGAAAATTGGGTTTTTCCGATTTTCTAATAAAAAAAATGTTGCTCGAGATAGGACATGTGCCCGGATGGTGATAGGCTTGCCACCTATCACATTGTGGGACTTAGTATCCTTGGCTAGTCGTGGGCAACCTGGTTGTGCCTTTGCCTACCTCTTCGGGGATATGGGCGTGAAGATACTTTTTTTTACTTTTTTTGGATACCGTCAGTAACATCCAACCAACGGGCTTTAGATTGAAAAGTGTCATGGTATTAAAAACAAACAAACAGTATTTTTATCTTTAGTTTCAAAGCCCTGATGATGCTGTAACAAGTGAAACCGGTTGGCTAAAGAGTAACGTAAAATATTAAATAAAGTGCATAGTGGATAAGTACAAGTGCTTACTAAAAAAAACAAGAAAGTTTATCCAAAAGGCAAAAAACCACGGGCCAAGAGCATGCAAAGACACTCGTTGCAGTGTTTTACGCCAAATTTTCTTCGATTGCAATCAGTATGCATCGGAAAGAGCTCAGGATATTGGTTCGAACTATAACAGGTCACAGCGGTCTCATTTAACACCTTAGCAGGATGAGCCCGATCACCAGCAACATTATTGAGCTAGAAAATTTGAAAAACCACATTTCCTTTTTGTTGCCCGACCCGTGAATCGAACCCGGGACCTCATGAAGTCAATTCCGCCAGACCGCTAGACCATAGAGGCGATTTAATATAGGTGTGAAATTTTGTTTCCATAGGCTACGTGTTCTTAGTTATAACAATTTGTTAAGTAAATTGAATATTAATTTAATCGATTTGAAAGTTAAACATTCCAGCAAATTAATTTAATTAAGCTTACAATGTCTCCAACGGCCTTTATAATTGATATTCCTGTCATGAACTTTTCTTTTGTCAGAGAAGTTACCCTTTTGTAGGAAATTCTTGAAAAATGAAAATCACTCACTTTTAAAGTTGTAAGCATCGCTTGCACAAAGAATCTTAATCAAACCAGAAAAAAGTATCTCCATACCTGTATTATAGAAGCAGTAGCCAAAGTACCACCACTACCGGTTAACTGTAGGTACTTAATCTTACAATATGATAAGTGGCAACGCTGTTCATAATAAAATTCTAAAAAACACATCTTAAATAATTGTCCGACCTAGGAAGCGAACTATTGACGAAACGAACTCTCTTGCGCCCGGCGTCTAACACCGAGCGACGAGCCGCCACTATTCCTCCATCAAGTCTACCCAGTAACCAGAACGCAACACCAAGTCGAGTTACGGTCTCCCGGGAGACAGCCCTTGTTGCTGCCGTTGTAGGGAACTGTCCAATCCATATAAATAATGATGTCTCGGGCTGAGCACTCTGCTCGGCCTATAAAGCTGGGTTAAGTTGTAAAAATAGAGAGGTTGGCAACACATTAGTCATTCCCAAAAAAAATATTGACGAAACGAAGTAGATATACATTGTTGGAAGTACAAGTGTTGTGAATAAATAATTTCAAGTTGTATTTCAAATTTACTTTTTGTTAACGTAGATGAAACTAAAATTAAATTGGAGTTCGTTTTTCATAGTTTTACTACGCTTAAAATATTTTGCTACAAAGTTTTATCACAAATAAACACGCCATTTTAAAACATTTTGTGTATTCAACAGTCACTTGAAGTTGTCATCTCGTGTCTCCGTAATCTGCTCAGCAGACATTCTGACACTTTTAAGTTCTTTTCCAGTATAGTTTAAAATTCAAACAAAATATGAATCCATTTCCCCGTGTTGGTCCGAGCTCCTTTGTAGAATATTCCATCTGCCTTCCTTGCTAGCAAGCTCGTAAAAGGCGAGCATAGGCTCACCGTCACTAACACCGTGACATCTGACTAGGTGGTAGAGTTTAGCAGCGACTCGCCTGGTTTGGTACCACCGCCTTAACTATTCCTTCCGCCATATCGTCATGACGTGTTCCGGTTCGGAGGATAAGGTAGCCAGTAAACTTACTTTTGCTCGAGGCCTAACATTCCGGCTTTAGGGTGGCAACGCACCTATACCACCTTTGGTGCCTCTAGGCGACATGAATTTCTTAACATCACGAAATCCGTCTGCTTGTTTGCCTTCCAATATCATAAAAAAGATATCAACAATGATCTTACTTTCGTACCTACTCCTATAAATATCTACTGACTATAATTATACTACTAATAACATCCTACTAATACCTTTTACGAATGTAAAAGTTTGTGTGTACGTATGTATGTTTGTTACTCTTTCACGCTTGAATGGTTAAACGGATTTGTCTGAAATTTGGAACACAGATACATTGTGACCTGGATTAACATGTAGGCTAGGTTCCTGTGAAAACAAGGGTGAAGCTGCAGGCAACAGCTAGTTTTATAATTTAGATTTCAATCCTTATTAAGCATACAAATGTCTAAGTAGGTACTAGTGTTTTCCCCGAGTTAGTCCAGGTCTTCTCTGTAGAATAGACCATCTCACTCCCTGCCTGACAACCCATATGAAACGAACGTAGATTACATAGAGAGATATTACAAGATATTTTAGCTTTATCTATTTCTGCCGCCATGTTTCGGTCAAGAGCAAATTGTAGCTGGGTGACTAGTGCAGTAGGTTGAACCGATGTCTGTGGCCCACAGCTTTCTCTTACAATCAGAAGTGCCTTGTGCTTGTTCGCTGACTGATGCTATTTTTTTTATGATATTGGAAGGTAAAGAAGCAGACGGATTTCCTGATGGTTAGAAATTCACGTCGCCTAGAGAAACAAAAGATGAAAATGGTGCGTTGCCAACCTGAGGCCGAGATATCAGACCTCGAGCATAAGTAAGTTTACCGGCTACCTAGCCCTCCGAACCGGAACACGTCAACAGCAAGCACTGACGTTATGGCAGCAGAAATAGGTAAGGCGGTGGTACCAATCCGGGCAAGTTGCTGCGAAACTCTACATCCTTGTAGGATGTCACGGTGTTAGTGACGGTAAGCCAATGCTCGCCTTTTACGAGCTGCCTGGCAGAAAGGCAGATGGTCTATTCTACAAAGGAGCCCGGACCAACACGGCGAAATGGATTCATTTTTGTTTGAATTTTAAACTAAAATGAAAAATAACTTATAAGTGTCAGAATGTCTGCTGAGCAGATTACAGAGACACGAGATGACAACTTCAAGTGACTATTGAATACACAAACTGTTTGTGTGTTTATTCGTGATAAAACTCTGTAGCAAAACATTTTAAGCGTAGTAAATTGCAAAAACCGAAATCCAATTTCATATCATTTTCATCTACGTTAACAAAAAAGTAAATTTGAAATACAACTTGAAACTATTTATTCACAGCACTTGTACTCCACAATATGTTTTTTATTTTTATAGTATAGCCAACCGGTTTCGCTAATCAAGCATCATCAGGGCTATATAACAACTTCAGCTGTCAATACTCAAACTAAATCAATACTAAACAACTAAACAAAAAAACTAAAATAAGAAATATAGAAACTATGAAATACAACTCAAAAACTACTACTTGTTCTTGATCAAATTTAAATGCGAAGAATTATAGTCTATCTTTCGTTAAAATAAGTAACAAAATATATTGGTTATTGGACAAATAACCGCGTAACATACCAAAATGAGTTCAAATTAAAAAAGGAGCATTTATCTTCACGCCTCTATTCCCGAAGACTTAGGCAGAGGCACAACCAGGATACCCACAACAAGCCGAATACACTAAGTCCTACTAAGTGATAGGTGGCAAGCCTATCCCCAACAGGGTACATTATCCAATCCCGAGGAATTCTTTTTATTATTACGAAAACGTGGTTTATCTATTTTTAAACCACGTTTTCGTTATGTTGTCAGACCCGAGGATCAAACTCAGGACCTTATTAAATCAAGTCCAATACCTGGACCACTAGACAACAAAGGCGATTATTATAAATAAAAATTAATTCAACACGTATACCACTCTGTCAAGAAAGTACCGGAAATAGATCAAAAACACAAACTGTTTTTATTCATCAAAATTTATTTTACCACCTTCAAAGTATGCTTCCTCGAAACGATACATTTATGCCAACGAATAATCCAATCATTGAAACATTTTTTAAACGCTGTTTCCGGAATTGAGTTCAATTCTCGACGCGAATTCTCTTTTGCGTCTTCTACGGATTCTAAACAAGTGCCCCGAAGTGGTTATTTGAGTCAAGGAAAAAAAGGGTTTTGGCGCCATCGAGAGAAAAGATGGTCGAAGTTTTTTCATAATTATTGAATTTCGTGTTGATATTGAGTGCAATTAGTCAATTTTGGTGGC
Source organism: Calephelis nemesis (assembly GCA_002245505.1). Lineage (NCBI taxonomy): Eukaryota > Metazoa > Arthropoda > Insecta > Lepidoptera > Riodinidae > Calephelis > Calephelis nemesis. The sequence continues at coordinate 49,543 of NJDD01006043.1, read as the reverse complement.
ATTTTGTACAATTTTGTTCAGTGAAAGTGCACAAATGAAATAATGATGACCGCTTTACCCAAGACCCTGACATGACTTACTGACGGTTTATGACTGAAGACTAATTATATTTGATTAAAATTGATATAAAATTTAATGTAAAAGTTTTACTTCACTAATGGCAAAATACTGAGGTGAAGGTCAAAACCTAAAGAAAGAGAAAAGGAAAAAGAAAAATCAAAGTGGAAAACAGTTATGCCAATTAATCAACAACAAAGACAAACAAAAATTTGAATTTGGAATCATAATAAAATAATCCATTCCCGGTATTTTTTAATTTAATTTCATATTATTATGTATAAAAAATAATTAAATATTTAATATCACACTGTGGTATATTTAAATACATATCTTTGTTATTCATACCTAATCCACTTAATCCACAAAAATTTAAACATCACTATCTACAAGTATTTAAATATTATTTCCCTTGTTGGTCCGGGCTCCTTTGCAGAATTGACGATTTGCCTTCTTGCCAAGCAGCTGGTATAGCCGTAACCAAAGTGCTTGCCGTTGACGTGTTCCGCTTCGGTGGGTGAGGTAGCCGAGGTTTTGCTCGAGGCTTAATAAAACTTCCTTCTGTAAGTTATACTTTTTATGGAGTCAGTTATAAATGATTTAAAAGCACTCTATGTATCAGTTTCTGATCTGGAAGTATCAAATTTATCGCTCGTTTCTAAATGCCGTCTTCGAGTCAATTATATCAAATGTTTTATAAGTTTAGACGAATCCAGTAATTATAATAATTGGTCGAGTCATTGCATAACAATCGTACAGTAATTTAATCTTTTCACTTCGTTAATAGCTAACACAATATTCACGCCTATATCCCCGAAGAAGTAGGCAAAGGCACAACTAGGGTACCCAGGACTAGCCGAAGACGCTAAGTCCCATAATATAAGAGGTGGCAAGCTTGCCAACCGGGCACATATCCAATCCCGAGCAACATTTATTTATTAGAAAATTTGAACAAACATGTTTTTTTTGTTAGCCGACCCGGGAATCGAACCTAGGATCCCATGAAGCAAAGTCCAACAGCTAGACCGCTAGACCACAGAAACGTTAAAGCGTTATATTTTGGAAGAAACATCATAAAGATTACTTTTTATGTCATGGTGCTAAAATCTGCTTACTTTTGGTAACTTTTTTTAGGATCTGGAATTCATAAGGTTATAAACAAACACATGTGTAATTGGAGTGTATGAATTTGTCGTCTGGAATAACATGGACATGCCTTTTATGTTCATAAATGTTCATTCATACGTCGAAATTCTCGTTTGAATGTGACTGTATGTTACTGTATCTTTCCATAAACAATATCCCCTTTGTATTTGTTGTCGAGGTTCTCTTTTTTTAATGATATTAGAAGGCAAACAAGCAGACGGATTTCCTGATGGTAAGAAATTCCCGCCGCCTAGCGACACCAGAGGTGGAAATGGTGCATTGCCAAACTGAAGCTGGGATGTAAGGCCTCAAGCAAAAGTAAGTTTACCGGCTACCTTACCCTCCCAACCGGAACACGTCATGACGTTATGGTGGCAGGAATAACTAATGAATGGCACCAGAGGACGTAGTGTTGGACAACCTGCCACCTAGTGGACTCGCTGGATACAAGCGGCTGGTGACCGTGACTTTTGGTGCTCTTTGGGGAGGGGCTATGTCCAGCAGTGGACGTCCTCCGGCTGATGATGATGATTTTTTGTCGGGGACGAAAAAATTCCTAACATTATAATATTCTGTACCATATTTGTTTCTAGAAAGAACTAATAACAAATTTTAGCAACAAAGTTTTATCAATTCACAATTTTGCTTTCAATTTAGAATTTCTTTATAATGATTGTGGTAGGTATGAGTTTTGGCGGCATCGAGTAAAAAATTGACACAGATTTACATCATCGTTATTGTTCGTGTACATATGGAGTAACATTATTGAATTTTAGCAACTTTTTAAAGAAACCCTTATTACATCGTCTCAATTTTTTTGGTCTGTGTGTCGCAAGTCGCGTGACGGTGACGTCAGAGCAGCCGAAACCAGTATGGCGTCTATAGTTTATAGTTATAGATCAAGTTTCATTTTAACCATGGTTTCATAAAACCACTCAATTTTTTGTTAATGATGATTTTTTCCTTACATTTTGAGAGAAACGAAAGTTGTGGCCATTATAAAAGTGAATTTCATTTGTAAAGATCAACTCATTTAGTAGGTACTCAGAACTGTGTATCTATAGAACAGAACTACCCGCATTAACGATAAAGAAAAAAATTAAAAATTTCGCCACGGGACTTGAATACGCAGTTTCTTATATGGTTAGAGCATTCGTCAGCTTGAGATGAAAGGGTACGTCTACAGGTTCACATCCCGTTTCGGGCGCATTTTTTTATTTCTTTCATTACTTCTCGCACAAGGTTCCACTGATGGTAAAAGACACTTGTGACCTATGGACACCATATATTCGCTATATCATAGGCTGACCTTTAGCTGAGATGTTAAGCCTATTGCATAAGCCTATTGCCTACCCTACTGGACAAGAACATAACAGCATCAATCAGGCAGCAAAAATGGCTAGAGCGGTAAATCCCTATCCGGGCAAGTACAAAAGAGTGCAGCTACTAACTAACTACTAACTTGCCCTACTAAGGCTTGCCTACTAGTGCAACCTGCTGTACTAGTGGGCTAGTTGGTAATGATAGATTTAACGAGCTGCCTAGCAGGGAGGCGGATGGTCTATGTTACACAGGGGTTCAGTACCAACACGGGGATAAAAGACGTTCAACTGTAGTGCTGCAGGTAGAGGTATTCCAGTATGATGAGTGAATTCCAGTGCCCCGAGGAACGCTGCATCGTTGAACGATTATCGATTAACTATGATTTCATGTCTAGCCACATTTCGATGATCTCTTAAACTTTACTATACTTGTTTTAGCTCTGTGCCGCGAGGTGCTAAGTCATGTTAAATACTTAGTTGGTACATAATGGATTAACAATTTACCGATAACATTTTTTAAGTTAGATTCAAAATTAATTTGGTGGCCGAATATTAACTTCGTTAATTAACAATTAACGGGTTAACCAATTCAGTCGCAGCTATGAATAGGTCCACCTCAAAAGTACGGTCGCTCGAACAAAAAAGAATTTTAAAAATCGAATAGAAAATGACGGAGAATACGATAAACAAGTAATAATTGTAAAGTCAAAAAAATTTTGGCCCCGACAAAAACTACAAGTAACATAGCTAAGAACCACCTCGATCATAATATCACCTTTGCAAAACAAATTGCATCGAAATCTGTCCATCCGTTTGATAATTATTATATATTTTAATTTTTCTCATACAATTTGAACAGGTGTTTCGCAGTTTGCTGCAACAGCTATTATAATAAAAAGTAGTACGTGGAAGTAAAAAATGTGTGCATTATTAAGTGCAACTCAAAAACTGCTTATAGGATTTTGATAAAATATACGCGGGACCATTTCGGAACCATTTGCTATTTCTGCAAAGAAAAAATTTGGAATCGGTTTTTAAAGTTTAACTGCGGTTTATTATGTCGTGCTTGGGATAATATTCTGGAAAGTTCTTAATATATTTTGCCTTAGATAGAATTTGAATCCTTACACTTAATCGGCCTTGGAGCTATTGAGGAGTTAATAAGTGAATTATTAATTACTTTCTTTTCAATTACGTTGATAGTTGTCCCAAACCTACAAAGATCTATGTCATACTATTATGCTCCCTTAGGTTCAAAAATAAATAACGTCAATACTGTTGTTAGTGCTCAAATAGGGTACGAGTACATAACAACCCTAACACGTACACTGTTCTCGAGCATATACCAAAATCTCCCCTTAGGCTCCCATACAAATTGCACATCCGGATTTCAGCTACACGTGTCAATATACATAACGGATATCACATTTTCAGTAAACTAGGTCCTTTATACATGAATTTCCCTTTGGACTGGAAAATATTTACAACAATGCACATTGTATTCTTGTGAAAAATGTGTCAGGGAACGTTGTCGGCAAACATTATTAGTAAAAGAAAGATTAATTTTATTTACTGCTGTTTTTTCTTATGAAAAGGTCATCGAACAAGCTCACGATATTGGAAGGCAAACAAGCAGACGTATTTTCTGATGGTAAAAAATTAACGCCACCTAGAGACATTAAAGGTGGTACTGGTGCGTTGCCAACCTGAGGACGGGAAATTAGGCCTCAAGCAAAAGTAAGTTTACCGGCTACCTCATCTCCGAAACGGAACACGACAGCGGCGAGCGATAACGATATGGCGGCAGGAATAGGTAAGGCGGTGGTACCAATCCG
>NJDD01006043.1:30618-45142 GCA_002245505.1 Calephelis nemesis | reverse complement strand
GAGAAAAATTAGAAGGTACCATCTTAGTGTTTTTATTCTTATTTCATTCTTCCCACCTCTCGCTTCCATAAAACAAAGTTGGGATAAGCTCAGAATTACGTAAATCGATACAATTTACCGGCTCCCTTACCCTTCGAACCGGAACACGTCATGACGTTATACGTTATGAACAGGTAAGGCGGTGGTACTAATCCGGGCGAGTCGCTGCGAAACTCTACCACCTAGTATGTAGTAGTAAGTAGTATGACTTAATTGCTTTGAGCAACAAGTCATTTAAATTTTTCTTTTGTTTTTTTTTATTTTCTTTTTATTTATTTTCATATTATACAGACTATAAAACGGTTTAATAGTCCTTATTAACATCATTAATGTCTGTCTGTCGGTCTGCCAGTCTGTTATGTTTATTATTTTCACGACTAAAACGTGGGACCGATTAAATGAAAACCATGACATTCATATAGTTAAAAGATAGAGTTCAAACATACGCTATTTTTAAGTGAAACTTCTAAATCGACGTAGGAGAGAAAATTGTTGTTATTTCTCTGTTGCGATCATCTCTAGTTACGATCCCCAAATAAACACTGCATGTTATCTCCGAATTTCATACTAGGTTCTTGGCCATTTTTGTTAATCTCATATATCTGCTCACAGGAAGGCTGCAGGCCGAGCTGTGAGACAACTTAAAGATCTTGAAAGCTATTTTGCAACCCTCACAAAGCGCAATATAGAACTTTTTTTTTAATAAAACGTATTTTCTGATTTGCTTTACCAGAAAAGTTGCCATATCAATGGCAACACTTATACAAACACACACACACACATACACACATCGACACATTTAAAATATCTAACCCCAGAAGTGTATAATGATGGATGAAATTTTAAATAAGCGATAGTTAACTGATGTGATACCAAGTAAATAAATAAAGAAATAAATCTTTTGATTAAAAACTAACATGAGAAGCGAAGCTTACGCTTAACCGTAGATACCCAACAATCGATAACATTGTGAAGGTATCGATCAGCAACGCATGAAACCAACAAACATGTACTACATAGATTGCAATTAAACGTCTAGGTGGACAGACGATAGGGAGCCCTTTCATCTCTCCCTAGTGTCTAGTCTATGCTTCCCGCGTAATTAAATTTCCCGACTGAACCCTTGTTTTATACTTTGCTAAACTGGCAAAGGCTTTTGATCACTTTTTTGTTATTAAACACATGATACTTTGCACGTAGTGACAAAGACAAATTAGTAATGTCAATTTATGTAAACTAGTGGTCGCCCGTTGGTCGAAATCCGACCATAATAAATTTTAATATCTTGTTGATAAGAACGCCATTTTCATTGGAAACTGTATGGTGCGCCATCTGTGATCTTTTATCGTTATCATCAATATATTTGTTTGTGTGTGTCAAATGCATGGTAATGTGGGTATTGTTTTATTTATTGATTTAATGTAGTTTAGAAACATTTTAATTCAAAAATATTAGCGTTTTGCACTTCTCCTACACATAAACTGTAAGTGTGCCAAATTTCATACTCCTCCGTCAGCGCAATTTTCGTAAAAAGGGGTCCAAAGTTCTGGCATCAAGTATTTATATATAGATAAATAAGTATGTTTTTAACTGAGTAAAAAAAAGGAGGTTCGATTCTTATATTTTTAACCCTCTCGACGGAAACAGAGGATTGTCAGAAGTTTGATTTGTGTGTGAGTGTGTGTGTGTGTGTGCGTGCGAGTGTATTTGTTTGTTTTGCTTACTGTCTGTTTGTCTTACTATCCATCTCCTAATTCGAAGATACCTCCCTATCAATTTTCAGCCAAATAGGTTCATCCGTTCGTGAGTTGAACTTTCTTATATATATAACATTTTATACACTATTAAGTATAATTCAATAATCACTGATTGGATCATCATAAAACTCGGAATCATGTCCTACCTTTCTAAAAAAGGACCATTAAAATTGACTGGCTATCGGTCGAGTAACCGCTTAACAAACATACATACGCAAATAAAATCACTAAACATTACCTGGAGAGTATATATAAAACTAGCTGCCTGTTCCACTTAGCTTGGATGGTAATTCTTTTGATCATAAATTGATATATAAGCTATCCTATCTTTCAAGTTGGATCAAACTGCACACGGTGTGCAAATTTGATTAAAATCTGTTAAGTAGTTTAGGAGTCCATCGCGGACAAACGACGTGACACGTATATTATATGTATTAAGATGTTACCAGTGATGATATATGGAACTGAGACTTGGCCGCTAAATGTGGGCCTCTTAAATAAGCTTAGAGTCGCTCAGCGTGCTATGGTGAGAGCTATGCTCGGTGTTTCTCTGCGAGATATGATCCGTAATTCGGTGATCCGCAAGAGAACATGAGTAACCGACATAGCTCAGAGAGTTAGCAAGTTGAAGTGGCAATGGGCAGGCCACATTGCTCGTAGAACCGGTAACCGCTGGGGTAGAAAGGTTCTCGAGTGGCGGCCCCGCACCAGAGGACGTAGTGTTGGACGACCTCCCACCCGGTGGACTGATGACCTGGTCAAAGTCGCGGGAGTCGCTGGATACAAGCGGCTGGTGACCATGACTTGTGGCGCTCTTTGGGGGAGGCTTATGTCCAGCAGAGGACGTTCTCCGGCTGATGATGATGATGATGAAGATATATATTAGGACATCTTGTTAAAAAACAGAAAAATTATGGCTATAGTAGTTGTCATTTCGAAATACCTCCGTATAGAACGATGTAATAAAACATAATCTCTCGGTAACAAACAACATTTGTTCCACTTGATTTTATCCTGATATTACAACAAAATAATATTGAAGGACGGTACAGGAATATTTTTTTGTATCTATCATTACTTTTTAATGCAAAAGTCTGCATGTATAATTCATTTTCATTTATATTAAATAATATATAAATTTGCATCTGTGGTCTAGCGGTTCAGTTGTTGGACTTGACTGCATGAGGTCCCGGGTTCGAATCCCGAGTCGGGCAACAAAAAGAAAATTGGATTTTCCAATTTTCTAATAAAAAAAAAATGTTGCTCGGGATTGGAAATGTGCCCGGTTGGCGATAGGCTTTCCACCTATCACATTGTGGGACTTAGTGTCTTCAGCTAGTCGTGGGTCCCTGGTTGAGCCTCTGCCTATCCCTTCGGGGATATGGGCGTGAAGATGCTTTTTTTTGCTTTTTTTTATATATATCTAAATTAAGAATAGTTAACTAAAAAATCATAAACGAATTATGATAAAATATGGGCCCACTTCGGAACCAAAATATGTTCCTAAAAGAATCATAAAAATCGGTTTCTTATTTGCAAAGTAATCGCGTAACAAACATACAAAAAATAAATTACAAAAACAAAGAATTAGGAATTCCCTTTTTTGGAATCGGTTAAAACGGCCACGGTAATCGAATTGGTATTCCTTCAAAGCTCAAAATGTTTTGGCAAATATTTTATTGAACTAAAGTAATATACAAAATTTCACCAATAGCCGAAAAGTAGTTCAGCAATATTATTTTGCCCACCACGACCTAAATTCACTAATAACATTGAACGTAAACAAAGTTATCCTGTACTAACAATTGATTTATGAAAATTTACCCCACATTACATTCCTTTTTAGGGTTCCGGAGTTGAATGGCAAAAACGTCATGTCTATCAAAATAACAGAGAGAGCAATACGTAGTTTTTTTATTTTTGGCATTAGCGTTAACATCTGCCATTAAGTAAATTTAATTTTTATTAGGTTTCCTGAATTAGCAAAATCATCATTCAATTACTACGGAAAAACTGCTATCTATGGTAGATTTTCTCTCAATAGCGCCAAATTGTAGCAAGCAGTTGAAACTTAAAATTGTATGCTATAAACTGCTTTACGATTTTTGTAAAGAAACAAAAAAAACTAATAGCGCAAAAAACAAAAGACTCTCCCCATACATGAAACTAAAGCTACATTTTTATATCATACCTACCTATACTTAAACTAATCAATGAAAATCGATTCGAACGATATATAATTTTTTATTATCCTGCACTTCGTTGGAAATAAGAATGTTATGTCTGAGTATGTATATTATGACAACTTTCTGCTGGCGAAGACTGATAATTATGCTATGGGGACTTTCAGTCAAATATTAGCGTAGGCTAATGCTTCTTTAATGATAAAAACTGGCAAACGGTCTAGTGGGCTAACCGCTGGAAAATAGTCACCGCTGCCTGTGGACATCTGCAACAAAAAGACTTAGATGCCGATGCGATGCCGGCTATTTAAAAGTTTATTTAACTAGCTCTTAAAAATCCCTATGTCAAAACTCCTTGGAAGTACAGTTTGAGGAAGACCATTCCAAAGTTTGACTATCCGTATAAAGTATATTCTTACAAGATGAAGCTTCTTACAAGCTTTGTATTACGGAACCCATTAAAAAAGACTTCAACTCGGACTTGGCCTATTTTTGTTACAAGCTGACACAACATGAAAAAATATGTCTTGCTACATGTATTAAGAAGATGATCTTTAGATAAGTTTTATTAGATAAAATAAGCATTTCAATTATTTTGAAAGCATAGATTATGATTTGTGAGTTTACGTTTTAGAGGGTACGTTATGTGAGGTATTTTTTTTACTTGGCGTAAATGAGTCAGTCATCTGTCACTAGGGGCTTCCCAAGCTTATTTGTATTATGACGCCCTAAGTACTTTTTTGCCATTTTTACGACCTTTTTTTGCCCTTGTGATTTTTTAGCCTTTTAACTTAACCCAACTAACTTGCCAACATCCTACTAGTAGCTTTTTAATTGAACTTAAATTGATGATAAAATAATTAATTTTGAGACCACCTCAGAACCATCTCTCAAAAAAAGGACCATCAAAACCTATTGACTACTAACAGTGTAATCGCGTGACAAATACACAAAAATATGAAAAAACATACGGTCAAATTGAGAACCTCCACCTTTTTTAGAGTCTGTTAAAACATGAATGACATTAAAAGAAAACCAGCTGTTCCCGCGAACTTCATTCCCCCCTTTCAGTTTGTATGGTAAAAATTAAAATGTTGTTTTTCACAGTTTCCTCACAATCGAACAGGATAAAAAATGTCTTATGTCCTTCTCCCGGTTCTTAACTACCTCTTCATCTATTTTCACCTTAATCGGTTCAGCCGTTCTTGAGTTATAAATAGTGTAACTATCACCACTTTTGTTATATAATATGATGTATGGATTTTAAGTAATACAGTTTAGTAAATACAGTTTATACCTTTAGTTTAGTTTTGTAGGCAGAGGCACAACCAGAGCAACCACGATTAGCCAAAGATACAAAGTCAATGTGATAGGTGGCAAGCCTATCGTCAACCGGGCACATATCCTATCCCGAGCAACATTGTTTTAATTATAAAAATGGAAAAACCCAATTTTCTTTTTGTTGCCCGACCCGGGATTCGAACCCGGGGACCTCATGCAGTTAAGTCCAACAACTGAACCGCTACAACTACAGAAAACTCAATTTAATACAATAGTATTAATGCTTGCACTTTTGATGTTATGTTACCTCATTTGATGAGAAAGATTAGCTTACGTTTGGCTGAACCCCTTCTCTTTGAACTTAATAATTAATTGGACGCTCCCTTCAAAATGTTTATTTGGCTTGCTATGATTTTAACGAGCATTTAAACTGAAGACTAGTATGTAATATGAGCTATGGACATATGAACGAAACTTGCTGTTGCCCGCGGCGTTGCCCGCGCGTGAAATGGTCCCACTGGAACATTTTTTCGGGATAATAACTGTCCTAAGTGATTATTGAAGTTACCAATGTGTGTGCCAAATTTCATAAAAATCGGTTAAACAAATTTTGCGTTAAGAAGTAACAAATGAAAACCGTCACTAGCACCGTGACATCTAACTAGGTGGTACAGTTTCGCAGCTACTCATCCGGATTGGTACCACTGCCTTACCTATTCCTGCCACCATAACGTCATGACGTGTTTCGGTTCGGAGGGTAAGGTAGCCGGTAAACTTACTTTTGCGCGAGGCCTAACACCCCGGCCTCAGGTTGGCAACGCACCATTACCACCTGTGGTATCTGTAGGCGGCGGGAATTTCTTACCATTAGGAAATCCGTCTGTTTGTTTGCCTTCCAATATCATAAAAAAGACACTGCATATTTATATTCACGTAGTGGCGGCAGCCGTATAAAAATGTTGAAAATGAGAATCAAATTACTGAGATAGGGAGAAAGTTTTTTAACTTCCTTCGTATTATGAGAGTTGGAAATGAAGGAATTGTATGAAAAAAGCTTTAGATGGGTCTGATATCGTTTAACTTTTATGTAATAATACACATTTTTTATAATACTCATATGTTTTGGTTTTTTTTATAAATTATACGAATGAGGCCGTCAACATGAACAGAATTATGCATTACTGCTGCCCGCGGCGTTGTCCGCGTGGTTATGATCCCACAGAACATTTTTTGTGATAAAAATTGTTCTATGTGTTAAGCCAAGTTACCCTCTATGTATCAGCCGAATTTCATGAAAGCGGTTCTGCAGTTTTAGCATGAAGGTGTAACAAACAAACATACAAATATTAATAGGATAGTATTAAATGTAACTCAAACACTACTAGTAGGATGTTGATAAGATTTATGTGAAACCGCCTCGGAAGTATTAGTATCTTTCGTAAAATAATCAACAAATTGCGATGTTGTATCTTCACGCCCATATCCCCGAAGAGGTCGGCAGAGGCACAACCAGGGCACCCACGACTAGCCGAAGATACTAAGTCCCATAATGTGATAGGTGGCAAGCCTATCGCCAACCGGGCACGTTTCCAATCCCGACCAACTTTTTTTTTTATTAGAAAATTGGTGCCCTGGTTGTGCCTCCAACTACCTGTTCGGGGATATGGGCGTGAAGATACTTTACTTCTACTTTAGAAAATTGGAAAAATCCAATTTTCTTTTTGTTGGCCGACCCGGGATTCGAACCCGAGATCTCATGCAGTCAAGGCCAACACCCGGACCCCTCGACCACAGAGGCGATCACAATGTTGTGCCTAATAAAATAGTTAAAGTCGGTTTTTGCAGTTTTACTGCGCTTAAAAACGTTTGGTACTTTGATTCCGGAAGATTTGAGGTATGTTTTAAAAAAATCATCAAATAATTTTCTGTCCAGGATTTTTTATGCAACCCATTTTTAAAATGATCTAATATAGCAAATTTATGGTCCTATCCTATATGCAACTGCTTCCTGATCAAGTACATGTCAAATTTGTTTTTAGTTGAAACTAGCAGAGCCGACAGACATTGTTCAAAAGTAACAACACGCGAAATCGCATAGTATGTAAAAATCATGGTGTTTTATTTATTTGGACAAAGGAAAGAAATCGTTTAAATGAACAAACATGTGAAGGCTGAAATACAAACCTTTTGCTACTACAAAATGGACTGTAAATAGTTTTAAATTTGTCAGTAACCGAGTTCAAAAAAACGAGGAGGTTCTTATTTTGGCCGGTATTTTTTTATGTATGTATACATGGTCGATGATGTACACCAACTTCTCCGAGGTTTCTGAACCGATTTACGTAACCTTTTTTTCGTTTGATGTGGAATAGTTTCGATTTGGTCCCATAAAAAAATAATTCAGGTAAGCCCATTACTTTTTATTTTATGAGCATTTTTATCTACTTTCACCTATCCCGATGTCAATTTTTACTAAATTAAAATATCAATCAAAACTAAAAAATAATATAAATTTAATATTAATTATATAAACCTAGATTTATACATGCCATTTACTTATAGCTTTGAAGTCGGTGCCAAGCCTTAAACTTATAATTATACTAGCTGCCCGTTCTGGCTTCGCTCGGATGGTAATTTTTTACCATAAATTGAGATATATGCTACCTATCCTATCTCTTAAGTTGGATCGAACTGCACATGGTGTGCGAATTTTATTATTATCGGTTAAGTGGTTTAGGAGTCCATTGAGGACAAACATTGTGACACGAGATTTATATATATTAAGATTGTAAGTAAGTATTAAATTGGCTCGGTACCGACTTCAAATCTATTAAAAATTGCACATATGAATAAAAGATAGAATAGAATTAATATTAAATCTTTATTATTTTTTACTCTTTAGCTTTGAAGTCGGTTTTTTTAACGTAGTTATTTTATTGTGTAGACCAGATATTTTAAAATGTTTTCATTCTAATGTTAGAGTTCAAAATAAAATATATTTAAACAGCTAAGAGGTGGTATCCCTAGCTAGGATGCCTCAGACAGACGCACATACACATACACGTACTCAGACAAGTCAAACTTATAACATACATACACATATTTATTTATGCTTATAACATCCCTCGTTTTGCGTCAGGGGTTGAAAAATAATTAGCAAATTGTTCTATCCGTTCTAGTGTGATCTGTGACGAAGGGAAATTGGTATTCATTTTTATATCACACTAACTGAGCCGACAGACGTTGTTCTGTCATTACGGGGTCGTCCATTAATCACGGGAGGGGGAGGTAAGGCCAAAAATCACAAGGAGGTTGCAGTGAGAAATCACTTGTATTTGTTTTTCCAGTGAAGGCGATTTCTGAACTGCAAAAATCTACTTCTTATGTGTTGAAGAAAGCTCGACTAATACCTGAGGTAAATCATATTGTCTTTGCTTATAATATGTGACCTGAATGTTCTAGTACAACTGTCGTTATTTTTATTTTCTTTTTTTTAATCTATAATTTTTCTTTTTTTTCCTTTATTATCGCTTCTGTGGACCATTGGTTTGGTGATTAAGGTTGCGTGTCGTTCCGGATTTAATTCCGGGGTCTGACACCAAAAAGTTTTTTTTTTTCAATTTCCTAATAAAAAACAAAGTTGCTCGCCTTGCTTTGCTTTGCCACATATTATATTGTGTATTTAGTGTATTCGACCCTTGAACGAAGTCCGAAGACCGCTTTAGGGACAAGGGCGTAAAGAAACTGGCTGGTACTGATTTTATTTGTTATTTTTTGGGCCAGTCAAAATCAACCAAAAAATTAATAATTTAAGCGCAGTAAACCAAACACAGACTCTTCTTCTTTTTGTATATTTAGGTATTCTCGTTAGCATTTTTCCATTAATCAAGTAGAAATTACACATTATATTTTAAAAAAACATATTTTCAATTGCCCAAATTGGGCATCGAACCTGAGATCTCATGCCAACGCCACCGGACTGCTAGACCACGTGTGATTTGGTTCAGTCAGATCAATAGCTATACAGGTCCCGCTCAATGAAAACTATTTATAATTATTATTTATTTATTTAATATTTATGCACAATAGTGTACAAAGGTTGACTAAATGCAACATGGCATTCTCTACCAGTCAACCTAACTCATTAAGAGAGCTTAGTTGGATGGGGTGCACAGAAATAATGATTTAAAAAAAATGTGAACAAATTATCTTACAATAACAAAATCCTATTAATATTATAAATGCGAAAGTTTGTATGTATGGATGTTTGTTACTCTTTCACTCAAAAACTACAAAGCCGATTACGATGAAATTTGGTGTGTAGGTAGCTGAAGACCCAGAATAACATATGGGCTACTTTTTATCCCGGAGTTCCCGCGGGATTGGGACTTACGCGGGTGAAACCGCGGGGTGCAGCTAGTATTATATACTATGTAAATATAGTTATAACACGAATGATACATAAAAAACACACACACACACAAATATATATACATGCACAAACATATACATAAACACACAGGCTGATCCTAAAAGGCGAGCAAAGGCCTACCGTCACTAGCACCGTGACAACTGACTAGATGGTAGAGTTTCGCAGCTACTCACCCGGATTGGTACCACCGCCTTACCTATTCCTGCCGCCATAACGTCATGTTATGGAACCGAGGCCTAACATCCCGGCCTCAGGTTGGCAACGCACCGTTACCACCTTTGGTGTCTTTAGGCGACGAGAATTTGTTACCATCAGGAAATCCGTCTGATTGTTTGCCTTCCAATATTATAACAAAAAGAAAATACATATTTATATGGTACATAATTAATATATTATAGTACAACGATAAGTAATGTCTGATACATCTTGTCTTCTAGATACGCAGAAAGGTGACGTTTAAGGTAAAACTTGGATGAACTGTTCTCTCAGATTGTATCAGATCAGATTGTAATTTGTATTTTTAAGCTAGATTATATTGTAATTATTATTGAAAAAAAACAAGCCCGCTGAGTTTCTTTCGCCAGATCTTCACAGTGTGAGGCCGCGATTCCGATCCGGTGGTAATTTAAAAAAATGTCGACGCGCACAAATACCACTTGTATGGTTCATATGAATAAAGATTATTCTGATTCTGATTCTGATTCTGATTCTGATTCTGATTCTCCCACCGGATAAAATTTCCGCTTCCGAGTGCACGCATTATTACGTATTTGTGATAATTTTACGTAACCTGTGAACTTAATTTACATAATCAAAAGTGATAGAAACTATTGAGCCATGTTCATCTAGTCAACAACTTTATTGAACCGTTTTCTATGTTTTTTTATGATATTGGAAGGCAAACAAGCAGACGGATTTCCTCATGGTAAAAAATTCACGCTGCATAAAGACACCAAAGGTGGTAATAGTGCGTTGCCAACCTGAAGCCGGGATGTTAGGCCTCGATGTTGCTCGGAATTGGATATGTGCCCGGTTGGCGATAGGCTTGCCACCTTTCACATTGTGGGACTAATTCAAGTAACTTCTGCAAATCGTTGATGCCCTGATCGTACCTCTGCCGACTCTTCAGTTAAACAGACTTGAAGATATTTCTTTATTTGATGTAAGAGGAAAATCAGTTAGTATAAAAATTGCAGGAGATAAAAAATCAAGAAAACGATGTGACGACGACGATTATCTCGGCGACGAACGAGCAAAGCTATAAAAAAGGCTTACAAATAACATTCTGAAATACATCCAAAGTTTGAGCGGATTGCAAAGTTATGTTGGAAGTATATAAGAACTGTCAGAAGTTCTGAAGCAAAATTAGAAATTTGATAGAAATAACAAAGGGCTTATGAAAATAAAAGAAGCAAACACAGCCTTTTTAAAATTTATTGTATTACAAGCTGAGTAGATGTTCTCCTGTTCTAACAAATTTTCATAAGAACCTTCTTCTTACAATTACTTATAAGTATACTAGTACTCAATTAACAAAACAAATTGCAATGAGTGCTTATCCGAGAATTTAGCAGAGGTTATAAAGGAATATTCTATGTTACACATCACAAAACGGAACGTTTATTAATTACCCAAGATGGCGACTGTGATTTGTGTGTCAACACATTAGAATTTAACACAGAATTTAATAAAATACTCGATAATCCGAATTTTGCGGATATATGTTGTAGACTCAAAATTATTATTTTTTTATGTTTTATTATTCAGGTAAGGTTTCAATCGAGTCTACCGTACCCCTTGACGAAATTATTAATATAGATAATGGTAAGACTAGCCGACCTGGCAAACTTGGGACCGCTTGAGATTATACCTACGGACAGTTTATGTAAGAAACATTAAAATATTATTTTATTACTCTGCAATGCGTCCAGTTTTTTTTATTTTCTTTCATTTCCTAGTGATGACTAAGTCACAGACACAGTAAAAGTAATTGGCAAAATCGGCCCATACTTTCATGACTTGGTGACCACAAGAGAATGAAGATTCATTTTCATATTACTAGTTTTTATTGCATTTGAGAGAAAATGTCTGAGAGAAAAGTGCATTATCTTTTTAGAAGCCGTAAGCTCTTTGATTCATCAAGATCTACATTAAAATCCAAAAGATTTACCCCGTGTTGATCCGTGTTCTCTTTTCAAAATCTGCCTCCGCCAGGCTCTTAAGAGGCGAGCATGTTAAAGAGGTCTTTATATAAAAGAACTGCTCATGCTAGAGCGACTTGTCTGGATAGATATACACCGTTTTACTTATTCCTGCCACCATAGTCCGGATAGGTATACACCGTTTCACTTATTCCTGCCACCATAATGAAAATGTCATATTCCAATTTAATAGTTAAGGTAGCTGGGGCACTTGAATTAAGGACTAACACCATGGCCACTTTTTTTTAATGGCTAATATGTTGCTAACTTCGCGGTTTTATAGCTTCACCTCATCTTGTGGCCGAGCAAAATCCTCAGCCTGAGGCATCATTATTTAGGTGGATTGGACTGTTCCCTACAACATCAGCAATAAGGGTTCTCTCACGAGACTGAACCTCGAATTGATGCTTCGTTCTGGTTACTGGATTGATTGGAGAAGTAGAGGCTCGCCGCTCTGCGTTAGGGACCGCGACGGGCGAGTAAGAGATCTTCGTCGCCTAGAGGTGCTGTGTTTGTGTGTGTTTTGTGTGTGTATGTGTGTGTGTGTGTGTGTGTTTGTGTAGAGGTTGAGTGGGAGGCTAGCGTTGGCTGATCGGATCGGACCTTGGTCATAAGACAGAAACGCACATATAGCATCTACGAAGTCACGGCCATTTGAAATATTTCTATCAGGTGAGCTAAATATTTCTCAAAAAAAAAATTAACTCTTATAAGAGAACTGTATGAAATTTTTAATGGATATCACCATACTAATAACGAAAAAGTATCTTCACGCCCTTATACCCGAAGTGTTAGGCAGAGGTACAACCAAGTACCAACGACTAGTCGAAGACACTGTCCCACAATGTCATAGGTGTCAAGCCTATCGACAACCAGGCACATATTCAATCCCCGCAACGTTACATTTATTTGGGTTCGAATCCCGGGTCGGGCAACAAAAAACAAAATTTGGTTTTTCCAATTTTCTTATAAAAAAATGTTGCTCGGGATTGACTATGTGCCCGGTTGGCGATGGGCTTGCCACCTATCACATTATGAGACTTAGTGCCTTCGGCTAGTCGTGGGTGCCCTGGTTGTGCCTCTGCCTACCTCTTCGGGGATATGGGCGTGAAGATACTTTCTTCCAAACAAAAATATGAGAAGACCATAATATGCATTACAGTAGAAAATATTTAAGTGGTGTTTAATCCAAGTCTTTTTAATTAGTTGAAATCCATGTCCATAAAATCTGGTCCCATGATCGGGCCGGTTGTTTCGAGGGTCGGCCTCTTTTACTGACGCCTATTGATTTTATGGCATTTGGACATGTTTGTGCCCACATAGCCTGCGGTGTGTATAATACATGACCACTTTAAAGGACTGTCCGGGAATCTATCCTTTTTACAACGACCATGACTGCTACATTAGTATATATATTACATATAGAAGACATTACGAATACCATACAATCTTAAAAAGTCGTTAGATATTTCAAGTTACATCTTTTTAAATAAATTGCAATTCAAAAAGATGTCTATCGACTGTATAATGGTATATATTTTGTTTTGTAGACAGATTTACATATATGTTTTATTACGTAATGTTAAATTTATATAAAATAACATATTAATATGATTGTATCATAATCGGTACAACATTTTATTTTTGTATTGGTTTACCTTCGCAACTTTCTTTATTCATACAGTTATTTTTTTAGTAATTAATTTGCTTAAGTGAAATAATTTAATTAACTTAATAGTAAGTAATCGGAAAGTTTTCTTACCTTACTCCCCGTTGAAAGTTCCTCGACGGTAAAAGCTTAAACAACTTTATCAATTAAAAAGTCTCAAACACCAGTCAACTTTTATGTAATCAAGAACTAAAGTCAAGTTTTTATTTTAAAGTGGCACTTTAACACATAATTGTTATTTTTTAACTTAAGTTCTTTTAAAAAAAAATGTATCCTTTCAAAGCTCACTGCAGGCCCAAGAGCTTCCACTTGTTCCGATAATTTTATCGCACTGAATGCTGGGGAAATCTTTTATTAGTGATGTCCTAATGTCGACTAAATCTATCAGTAGTCAACATGATATACTTTAAATCGATATTTTTTTATTGACGATTAAAGTAAAGTAAAATGTCTTCACGCCTATATCTCCGTCAAAGTAGACAGAGGCGCAATAAAAGCACCCACGACTAGCCGAAGAACCAAAGTCCCACAATGTGATAGCTGGCAAGCCTATCGCAGACCGGGCGCATGTTCAATACCGGGCAACGTTATTATCATTAGAAAATTGTACCTTAACGCCCATATCCCCAAAAAAATGGGCAGAGGCGCAAGCAAGGCACACACGAATTGCCGAAGCACTTAAGTCTCACAATGTGGTAGGTGGTAAGCCTATCGCCAACCGGGGACATATCGAATCCTGGGCAATGTTATTTTTATTAGAAAATTGAAAATACACATTTCCTTTTTTTTTTGTTGCCCGACCCGGGCATCAGGCCCGGTACCTCAAGAAGTCAAGTCCGACGCCGGACCACTAGACCATACGAGGGTCAAACTGAAAGTTCTTAGAAAATCAAAAACTAAGCATTCTAGCAAGTTATTAGTTTTATTATAACTTTTCAAAATAGCGTCCATTTACATCAATA
>NJDD01006043.1:12735-22938 GCA_002245505.1 Calephelis nemesis | reverse complement strand
ATTAAATGAATTCTGTGTATTATTTGCTGATGACATTTCTCTTTTGACTTCATGTAATAATAATATAAATTTAAATCAAAATCTTACTGACATTTTTAATACTATAATCAAATGGATGAATGAACATTGCCTTGACATTAATTTCTCTAAAACAAAATAATGCAATTTAGGCCCTACCAAAAAAACCCCTTGATTTAACCTTTATTTATAATTAGATTAAATGCGTTGACACATTTTCATTATTAGAATTAAATATCGACTCTAACTTAAATTGGAAAAATCATATCAATAAAATTAAAACAAAAATATCTAGTTTTTTTATAGGGTCTACGGGAATTACGTAGGGTTACCGGTCTCCAAACTGCTATGTCTGCCTATGCTAATTCATGGCTCACGTACGGTATTTTACTTTGGGGAAATAGTGTAAACGCACAAGATATATTCATTTCCCAAAAAAAATGTATACGTACCCTAGCAAACATCCAAGAGTCTGAAAACTGAAAACCTTATTTCAAAAATCTTAAAATTTTAACTTTACCTTCAATATACATTACAATCATGTACATTTGTCAGAAAACATCCAGATCTATTTAAAAAGCAAGCAGACAACCCTCGACGCTACGAAGCTAGAAATAAATTTAAACATAATTTAGAATTACCCCCGGCAAAATTAAAAATACATAGTTCCGGACCTTATGTTATGACAATTAAGACCTACAATAAACTTCCCGATGAATTAAAATCAGAGATGAATGTCCTAAGATTTTCAAAAAAAATAAAGAAATTTTTGACAGAAAAGAGTTATTATACTTTAAACGATTATTTAGTAGACGATTTCAAAAGTGAAATCTGAAATAGATCGGTCCGCTTAGATTTGGAACACCCTAAAAGGGTACATAATATCCTTCAAACAACAAGTGGGAACAATTTGTAATACCTTTTATGTGACATATGGAGCAATAAATGATTGATTTGATTTGATAAAGAAAAATATTTTTAACTGCCTCGTTGGGTTGGTTGGTTGCTCGATTCGGGGCCAGTAAACTCATGAGTAATACATTCACTGTCAATATAATCTCTAAAAGACTTGCTTATATATTCACCACCATTATTATTATTACCAGTATGTAATATACGTACATCGCATGATTTTTTTTTTTAAGTTTGTTATTATACTTCTTAAAACAATCGAATACATCACATTTATTATTTAAATATAAATATAAAACTTGTTGCACCTTCTTTGAAGATAACAAAAT
Source organism: Calephelis nemesis (assembly GCA_002245505.1). Classification (NCBI taxonomy): domain Eukaryota; kingdom Metazoa; phylum Arthropoda; class Insecta; order Lepidoptera; family Riodinidae; genus Calephelis; species Calephelis nemesis. The sequence goes on along the minus strand of NJDD01006043.1, from coordinate 21,679 downwards.
ATTTCATACCTTGAATTGATGGCACATTCAAAGGTCCACAAATATCATTGCAGACGATATCACCTGGTTCACGCGGGTTTCTGTTTGACTTTTGGAATGATAGCCGAGCATGATTTCCATAAGCACAACCTTCACATACATACTTGTCACAGTCTGATAAGTCCACACCAGTTATCACATTATTTTTACATATTTTTTTAATTTTCTTTAAGTTTAAATGTCCTAAACGTTCATGCCATGTCTTCAGGTTCAACTTCTGCACTACGTTGCACAATGAATTCAAGACTGTCTTAATTTTCTAATCATATAGGTTATTCTTTGTTAAAGTTCCATACTATTTCATTGTTCTTGTAAATCAAAGCATTCATATTTTTCTTCACAATGATATATCCTTGTCTCATATAGAACTTCCTTCAAAATACTTTTCTCCCACTGTCCGTTGACACACCATTTGATCAATATACTTTCTTGACCAACTACCTCATTAGATTCTTGATTTCCTAATTTCAGTGGGGATCCTGATCCTGTATAACTCATACATTTCCGCAAAATTCTCTCTCTGATAAGACATGTGAGCTGACGCACCACTGTCTAATATACAGTTACAATTCTCATGATCTTTAAAATCATTATTTCTTACATTGAATGCCAACATATTTTTCTCCCCTTGATAACGTTTCTGTTTAGGAGCACGGCACTCTTTAGAAAAATGTCCACGTTTTCCACAGTTGTCACATACAAAGTGATGATATTTTTCACTCGCTTCTTTGTTTTTATTATGTAACGTTACAAGTTTCTTCTTTGTATTTTGTTGTCACCAACAGAGCAGTTTCATTGTCTTCTTCCACATTGAAGCAAGCCTCTTCGTCTAGTAGCCAAGCTGTCAAGTTGATTATTGTTTGTTTGGAAGGATCAAGTGAAACCCAAGCCTGGCGAAAAGATCTGTATTTTTGTGGCAAGGTATTAAATATCTTTGTTATAACTGCAGTTTCACTGATTTCTTCTGTATTATCTCTTAGCTGTTTTGAATGCTTATTTCAACTTTAGCAATGTGTTGAGCAATGAAATCAGATGGTGATATTTTATATTTAAAAAGTATTATTTTGTTTATTTCCGATTTCTGCTCGTTAACAGACTCAAGTTTAGACATTACTTCAAGTGCTGTTTCGCAATTCTCAATTAAAGCAACTTGTTTTAAATCCATAGCCGATGTAATAATAAACATAGCCGTTCCGTCATCTTTGTTCCACTGCGTAGCATTATGTTAATATTCAAACCTTTTGCTCGCAAGGCACATTTCATTTGGAATTTCCAATGCTTAAAATTAGTTCCGTCGAATTTTCCTAGATTAAAACTCTTTCCAAACTCCATTTTTAAGTTTACCTAAAACGAGCGTTTGGTATTTGACTACTATTTAACTGTTTTCTCTGCTATTTGTTATATTTCACACACGTAGCGTAGTCTTGGGCCCATAACCTAAACGTTTATTTAAAATAATAACAACATTTCTTCTTTAGAATAGAACCAAATCTTTATTCCTAATAATTGTACAGCAAAATTAGAGGTCAACAAAGAGTATAATAATATACTTATACCTAGAGTATTGTAGTCTTTGCCTATACCTATACCTGGAGGTCAATGCCATAGAAATAGGAATATAATATACTAAAAGGTCAATGTTTAATGCTGTGGGTCAGACGTCAGTGAGCAAAATTAAGAGGATGACATACTGTAGCGACAAACGGTGTCAAAGTTCTTCTTTTTCTTCAAGTTCTTCTTTAGAATCAAACGGCCAGTAAAATTTACTATAATAAATATGGTGGTTGTCTATGGTATTTGTTGAATGTTTCTAGTGTGTTCTCACCAACTCTCATGCGATTCAATTTTAAGAGAAAATTTAGGTCTTTTGGGACTGGCTGAGCGGCAGCATTTTTAATACGCAAATTACAACCTAAAATAATACGGAACAGCTGGTAAGATGCAGAATGTTCGGCGACTTTCTTTCCCAAAGTTGAATGAGGATTTTCAGTTACTGTTTCCTTCACTTTTGCGATCTTAACTTCAGTTGCAGACGTTCGGTCATTGATGTCTGCATATGCGAGGCATATCTTCCTTTACATCTCGACCGCTTTTGAACGCTCTGTACTATATATAAAACCCGAGTTTTTGTTAGTCGATTCACTGTAAGACTTCTGTAACATTTTCAATGACTCCGGCCACGAAATTCTATTAGCGATGCAAAATTTAAGACGAACTCTTTGTTCGATGTTTTTGTTTGTTTTAAAATTCGCAATACACATCAAATATAATCTAACTAAAATCGTCGCAGTATTTAACATAAATAACAGATGCAACTCAAACTCCGCGCCAAAATGGAAAACAATTGTGCCAATCTAACAACAACAAAAAAACAAGAATTTTAATTTTTTACCCTAAACCAGCGGTCGGCAACCCGCGGCACGCGCCTCATGCAGCCCGTGAATGTTTTGTAAATTAGTTATAAATATCAAAATAAATGTGTCAACGGTCCGCAGTTGACCGTATAACATACGGTTTATAGTGTTGACTTTATTTTTTTTATTAGATGTGACAAATTATACATAGGTATATTTGGCTTCCAGGGTTAATATCACAAGTGTGGCCCACCTTTAGCTTATTTTGCTGCCTTATGGCACTTGCCTGCTAAAAGGTTGCTGATCGCTGCCCACAACAAATAGTCCATTTCTGATAATTTTTGATTTTCTTAGAATTACATTAAAAAATCGTGCTACTTAAGTAGTAGTAAGTTTTTCTGTACCCGGTCTAAAATTTGCAACTTTCCAGTAGCTTTTTGCTCATCCGAGGAGTGAAGAGTGATTTTACTCCCGCCTGACAGGGACAAAATAACTTTCGGCTTTTATAGAAGAAAATAAGGTTTTTTAAGGCATATGAAAACAGTCCGCTGGATTCACTAAATACCTGCAATACACTGTTTTTTTTATCGGCTGAGGGACTTCGTAACCAGAAACTAAACAAGCAACTCACTATGAGATACTATTTTGAAAAAAAGTGTCACATGTGTTGCCACTATGGTATCCAAAATGGCAAATATAGGTAGACAACACAATTATTTATCTGATAAAACAATAGAAAAATTGGTAGTATTTTGTGTTTTAAACATTACTCGGTTAAAACTTAAAAGGTCGTTATCAAGAAACAATTAAAACCGTGTAGTTATATAGACCAGTGGGGTGTAGTCTTAAAAAAAATTGGAAAAAAATGGTAGTATGAAATCCATCGGAAAAAGAAGAAAATACATCTGAAATTAGAAGAAAATAAATAGTGAGCGACCTGAATTCGCTTAGTGGATAGAGGTAGGTTTGTAAAGGTAAAAACACCGTTCTTTTTTTTCCTTTCACCGTTTTACAAAGCAAGCACAAAAATTACATACTTTCCTTGAAAAATACAAGTCCTATGGATAAAAGGTAAAATGCCAAAGTTTTAAGTAATAAATAGATCTACAAATGCTGTATTTACTATTTTTACATAATCTCAAAAATTAGTTGAAAAAAAATCCAAGTTTTTTCAAGTCTTTTCTCTTCCAAAAAAAACTCACGAAATTTGGTAAAAATTTACCGTTTTGTGTTCCAAAGATTATGCTATTTTATTCGATTCGAAACTCGGATTCTTAGATATATAATAATAATAATAAAGCATTTATTGTAACAACTAATTTAAAGTGTTAACAATCCTATCATTTGAGTTAGCGTGAGCTGATTTGAACATTTATTGAACATTTATTTGGTCACTTTATACTAATTTTAGAACAAAAATTGGGGTGCCCTTTATAATGATAGAATTTTTAAAAATTAAAGATTGCTTGAGTCCCCAGCCAAAAATTATCATGTACAAAGAACGAAAGAGTATGTACATAACAAAAGAGGTAACAAAATCACGTAACAAATGTCCCTTTCTCTCCTTCCTGTTGGCTTAGAAGTTTGGCTTTTCGCAGCTCTAAGGAACAGTAGATCTGAATATATAATATACATTTCAGAGCTTCATAGCTCCACGGGTTTTTCAGGAAAAGGGTATTTTAAGACGGGGACGAGCGGATGGGGACAGAGCGACACCCAAAGTTGTCCTATAAGGGTTCCGTCTTTTCTTTTTGAGGTGTGGAACCCTAAAAATACTAATCGAAATACTTACACCTTCTAGGTGCTCTATTTAACAACCAAATAAGTTTATCAAGTAAATGTTTTTTAAGAACGTTTTGAGAAAATTATAGAATTTTGGCATCATGTTTGGCAAAACGTCTTCCATAACATTGTTGTTATTACTAGTATTTTACTCGATAGACAATAAGTAAATAAAATGAAATCTAAACCTTGAATCTTATTTCAAATCCAAGGTTAATAATTTTAAACAATTTTGAAAATAACTTATACAAATTTTTGTATTGTGAATATTATAGTTAATATTATACATATTTGGAAATATGTTAATGTTTTATTTGTTTATGTGGGGATCGAACCCGGGACCTTAAGAAGTCAAGTCTGTCGCCAGACCATCAGAACACAGATGCGATTCAATTATTTGATACGTAGGTATGTATATAGATACATAACTAGCAAAATTCATAAAAATCCTTTTCGCTTTATAGAGGGTTTTCGCGAGTATTTCTAGGTGGTAGAGTTTCACCGCGACTCGTTCGGATTGGTACCACCGCCTTAACTATTCCTGCCGCCATAACGTCAGTGCTTGCCGTGGGCGTTGTTCCGGTTCGGAAGATAAGGTAGGTACTTACTTTTGCTCGAGGCCCAACATCCCGATCTTAGGTCGGTAACGCACCAGTACCACCTTTGGCGTCTCTAGGCGGCGTAAATTTCTTATTATCAGGAAATCCTTCTGCTTGTACGCCTTCCCATGTCATAAAAACCAATCTTGCGAGATTCAGGATGGTTGGTCGAGGCTTTCACGATCCGCCCAAGCACGGCTATGAACAAAATGTTCACTTCCCGGTTCCGTTGGACAGAAAAGTATAAACATCTCTGAGACCTTTCTCAATTTCCTGCCCGCGGGATGTAATTTACAATTTGTGTACTCCGGACGGAAAGTGCCAATTTTCCACCCCGAAGTTGCCACTTTCAAGCAGAAACGGCTATTACACCTCTGGCAGTAAGAAAAAAGCCTCAGATCCCACATTTTTTTTCCAGTGATAAGTTTTGTAGTTTAGAAATTCTAGGCCTAACAACACTTAGCATTAATTAATTAAATAACTTGAAATCCGGAATGTAGAGAAACATTTATATGCACATCTTTAGCTAGCGTTCGATTTTGGCAATAAATTCCAACCGTACTAATATTACGAATGCAAAACTTTGAATATTACGATTGATGTAGAACAGGCCTGGGCAAATGGCGGCCCGCGATAGAATTTTTTTCTGGCCCGTGAAGCATTAAGTGGTAGCATAGAAAATCTGTTGTCGATTGTGCATGAACCATTTTCTGTAGTTTATTTACAACAAAATTTTTAACAGATTTTCAAAAAAATATTAGTGATGCTAAAAAATTTCACTCTGTAATTTCAATAAATTTATATTTCATTTTAGTCATTAAAATTTATGTAATTAAAATATTTTGCTTTTGGATTTTCATTTATTTTACTGTTTATTGTTTTATATGTTCTGTGTTAAAATACTGAATTTACGCTAATGTCATTAAAACAGTTTTTTAATCTGATCAATTTATTGATTGGAATGTTTGTTTTTTTTTAACTAAAAAATAAGAACCGTGCAGAAAATTTGTCAAATAAAGACATCTCTGGCTATTTATTATTACGTATTTTAGTTTTAATTATTACCTCACCTGTATTTGGTACTTCTGTGAGATACTTATATGACAAAAACCATGATTAAAACAATGCAGTCTGGCTTGTCTGAAAGAATCCTGGCTACGCTTTTGGACTAGGAGCTAGTTTAGGGATAGCATAATATGTACCTAGCTACATTTAGGCGGTGCATGCGGTTATCGTTACGTTTGACGCTTGCTAATATTACACATAGTACTTGGAGCATCAAAACATGTCTGACAACCATTACATTCATGTCGTGTAGATATTATTAATCTAGTGGCACTTATAGGTATTTAACACGGATTAAAACATTGGTTTGCATCCGTGTGGAGCGTAGATTTAATCCAAATTTTGGTTTGTTTCAAACAAATTTTCCACCAAGGTCACCTTTGTGGAAGGCATTATTTACATGCAATGATTACCACCGTCTGAATGATGCTTTAGCGATTTATGAGCCTTTAAGTAACGTTATAAGTTTCGATTTAGATTCACATAATATGTTTGACTGGTGGACTAGAGTGCTGTGCATCAGCTTCATCAGGCAGGAATCCACCGTTTTACTTTATTATTACTAATTACATAATCAGGAGGATAAGGAGGCAGTAGACTTCCACAAAGCAATGGCGCACCTTAAACATCTACAGTGTCTAAATTCCACGATCGTCTCTTACTATCAGCAGAGTCGTATGCTTAATAGCTATACAATTCCATATTTAGGTTTAGGGTATTAGGAATAATTTATAGATCTACAAAAAAAAGTCCGCGAAAGCACACCTACTTATGTGTGTAAAAATAAGGATAACTTACTAATAGAATATACATATATGTTTTGTTGCTATTACCTAAATAGTGCAACAATGCAACCTGCTTATTCTGTGGTACCTCCTATCTACACATGCATTGTATGATTGGACAGAGTAGTCGACCAAAGCGTAAGGGTCTTCGAACTAAAGAAATCTAATGAGCTACCTGTTTGTATAGAACTTAAGCATTAATATCAATGTTCATCAGTGTATTTGTTTCAAAATGTGAGTAGTATTTCTTATCCTCAAGAAATAATGTCGCGATAATAAGTGTCATATTCCAGTCCGGATGTCAGAGTAGCTGGTAGATTTGCACATTAGGTTTAATAGGTACTCTAGAAAAGGACGAAGATGCTCCTTAACATTAACGATGAAAATAAAAATATCTTTATTTGTAGTAGAACACTGTTAAAAAAAAACAATTTTTGACGCATCCTTTTAAGAAAGTGACAGGATGTTTCGCTCTTCCATGTCAACATGTTACAAAATATATAAGAGAAACTGATTTAATAAAAAAAATATAAGTCACATAACAATTGTTGTATGCCATAAAAATTAAAAAACGAGAAAAACAACAAGGAAACCCGTCCGCTTCTTGGGTATGTATCTGTATCTGTTTGGTATCCAGACTAAATGCAATGAAATACACAACTCTACCACTTAATCAGTTACAGTTTGGTCACACTGCCAAAGGTCTATCTTTCACTTATTTATAATCAACAACCGACGACTTCGGAGAACGACGCACCATTTACAAGAACTCTCATAGTCTGGTAATATTATAGGTGTAAACTTGAAAAGTGAAGAATTTAGAGGGAGTAATATCTGGAAATCTTATGCAGATTTTAATAATTCTATTATTTGTAGAAAGCCACATTAAAAAGCTCGTCGTTTCTAATAGACTAGGTACATAACGTTTAATATTTTCTAATTTGAACATCCCAGTGTGGGTCCAGAACCCCCGAGTAGAATATAACATCTACCTTCCTGTCTGGCAGCTCCATAACATAGGTTAAATGGTTCAAATCTAACAAGACCACTGGTAAAGTGCTGCGCAGCAACTTGTCCGGCTAGCGATCCACCACCTAACCTCTCCCTACAGTCATTATGACACTTATATTCCTCACCGATAGGGTAGCCGGTAGTCACATTATAGGCTTAACATATCGCCTTCAGTACAGACCTATAACATCTATGATATAAAGTCTTCACATCCTTACTTTTGCTCGAGGTCTAACATCCCGGCCTTAGGCTGGCAACGCACCATTACCACCTTTGGTGTCTCTAGGCGGCGTGAATTTCTTACCATCAGATAAACAATCAGACGGATCTGCTTGTTTGCCTTCCAATATCATAAAAAAAAACGTATTCCCAAATACAACTACAGTATCTAAGGCCTCGGTTGCCTTTAACAATCAGTGGAGCCGGATGCTTATGAACACTGTTTTATCTTATAAAAAATCTAAGAAATATTTTAATTTAATAACTTTTTATTACTACAATCTTATCAAGCAGGTTCTCATGATAGCCAGAGTTTTAATCAGCGGTTTTAATAACATTAGATATTACCGGTGCGTCATCTTATGGCCGATGTTAGCTCAATCGATACTGGCTACACACCAGCCCACCACTTGTCAATAATAGGCTTGTGTCCAAAAATGTATTTAGTGATTGATTCTTTCCTTTATTCGATATTGAACAGAAATAACTGAATTTATTTTCAAAAATCGATGAATAACATTATTATTTTTAGTTTTTTATAAACCTTTACGAATTTGCCGCGAAAACGCTCTCAGTGCAAAACAAAACAAACCGTAGTTGGTAATTGATAAGTACTTTGCTTTGTTTTAAAACGTCAACAACAACAAGGGCGGACGCACTCTGTGACGTAATGCGTTTTAATCGGCGTTCACTGTCACATGATGAAATTAAGTTTTTTCAGCTTAATATTTCTTAAAAATAATATTAATTATTATATTTTATTGTAAATAATAAATTTTATTGAAATCTATTAATAATAACAAAACTATAGATACCACAACAAACCCGATTTATTATTGGTGGACACAAGCCTATTAACACTATCGCCTAATTTCCGTTAATACCAATACAGGAAATTGCGACATGTATGTGCTAATAAGGACGAGACCCTAGTCAGCGTATTGTACAACACAACGCACAGTGCAAAGTCACCCTTATGAATGTAGTATATATACTAGCTGTTCCCGCAAACTTCGTTCCGCCCGTTCAGTTTATATGGGAAAAATTAAAATATTGTTTTTCAAAGTCCTCGCAATCGAACAGGATAAAA
>NJDD01006043.1:0-11897 GCA_002245505.1 Calephelis nemesis | reverse complement strand
AAAGGCCTCATCCCGGCCTCAGGACAACCTCGTTGGTCGAGTGGCTAACGTACACGCCTAACTACGTCGACCAACCGCGAGGCTTGGTTCGATTCCCGACGGGGGCAGGCATTTGTGTGATGAACACTTAGATGTCTGCATTTCCGGATCTGGGTATCTATTAAATTTATTCTGGTTCATTTACATATGTCTTGCAATTGTTGATTAACACCCATAAAACAAGCATATAATTTGCTTACTTTGGGGTTAAATTCAATTTGTGTAACTTGTCCTTAAAAAATATATATTATGGATTTAGTATTACGGTAGATTAAGCCTCAACAAATACTGAGCTATTCCTTGTCGGACTCATGTTACCATACTCTGTTGTTATGTCTTAATATCACTTTTTTATATTTTTATGTTATTAAACTACATTACTTAAGTTGCTTATGTTTAGGGTTAGGTAATAAATCTAGTTTTAGTCTGTCAATAAGTGTTTTCTTTCTTCCTTTCTTTCTTCTATTTTTTCATCATTATGACAACAGGAATAGGCAGTGGATTCCAAAAAACAATAAAACAAAAATTGAATATTGGAATTATAATTATTGATGCAGTAAAAGACATCACACATATACTTAAATCTTTATAAAAGTACATAAAACTAGACACAGATCATTCTTTCTTTATATTTTCTTTCTCCTTTTTTCCGGCGTGTTCTGGAACATGGCTTCATCAGCTCGGATCAACCGGCTTACCGCACGGCTCATTGTTAAGTCAGCTAAAACATAAACAAAATGGTAAACAGTTTTATTATTTAGATTCACTAATCAAGCTTATTTTTTCGGAATAAATATTAGTATTCGGGACAAATATTACTCCCCGTGTTGGTCCGGGCTTCTTTGTAGAATAGACTATCTGCCTTCCTTGCCAGGCAGCTCGTAAAAGGCGAGCAAAGGTTCACCGTCACTAACACCGTGAATTCTGACTAGGTGGTAGAGTTTAGCAGCGACTCGCCTGGATTGGTACCACCGCCTTACCTATTCCTGCCGCCATAACGTCATGACGTGTTCCGGTTCTGAGGGTAAGGTAGCCGGTAAACTTACTTTTGCTAAGGGAAAGGTAGCCGGTAAACTTACTTTTGCTCGAGGCCTAACATCCCGACCCCAGGTTGGCAACGCACCACTACCACCTTTGGTATCTCTAGGCGGCGTGAATTTCTTACCATCAGGAAATCCGTCTGCTTGTTTGCCTTCCAATATCATAAAAAAAATATTAGCCTTTCTCATCAAATAGTAATGCCCCGTCATAATCCGCAACGTAATATCGTTATTTTATATAATAGGCTAACTAAGCCAACATACGTGGTTATGTCCTTACTATTATAAAATAATGTATTATATAATTGGTTGGTATGGTATACATTTTTTTATAAATCTTCTCCTGACAGTAATTAACACAGTAAAAAAACAGTTAGCAGAAATTATCCATTCATGCACTAGTGATGCACTGACCAAGGAAAATAAGGACGAAAATGAAAAAAATTAAAATGAAAACCTATTCATTCACTCGTTTTAATATACAGGGTTACTTTGAAAGGATTGACCAAATTTTAAAATGGCAATGCATTTTAAATATTATTAATAAATTCTAATATTTACTTTAGCAACATTTGTTTAAAACAGTCCGTAAAAATGCTTCACTTATTGTCACGCTATGTCGTACTTAGTACGAGTCATGACGTCACCATTTATTGTGAGCTAAAAGATTGTCCTGTTTTAACCACAAATATTGTTTTTTTTTCAATGTTCTAATAAAAACAATGTTATAAATAAATGTCCGGTTGGCAATAGTGTCTACATATGACTTAAGTATATTCGGCTAATAATGGGTGTCCTGGGTGCACATCTTCCTACATCATCGAGGATATGGGCGAAAAGATACTTATTACAAGAGCATACGAAAGTGTTGCGTTGGCGTATGTCTCATGTGCGTTTATGTACATGTGTATTGTATGGCGTTCGCGTTGCGTTTTGGTGCGTGCGCGTAGGCGTGTGTATGATGTGCGGACGTACCGGGTGTGGTGTTGGCGAGTCTCCTCATGCGCCTCGTGTTCCTGTCCTGGTCACGGATCTTCTTCTCCATCTCGGCGTTGGTGAGGGTCTCCAGGTATGGTGCCCACTGCTCAGCTTCGGATGGCTGACGGTATGGCGTCTGTGGAAAACAACACTCGTTGAGCTGACTTAAGGCGTATTCAGTCACTATTAGCAGCACGCGCTATGTCATCCACCACGCGATTTTGTTAAAAATATTACACAAATTGGTATTAAAGAAAATAAAAAGGTGGCTATTGAATTTCTTCAAAACGTCATTGTGTATTTTACTGTGTTTGATAAATTACAAATAAAACTAGAAAGAGTGAGACATCTAAGCATTCGTATTTTTCTACAATCGACAGAAATTACAATCAATATGTTTTGAGTCGTAAATTAATCTGGAACGTTTATCAGATTATATATTTTTCTCAGAACAAAATAAATGTCGAATATTCTTGCCTCAAAAAGGTCCAACCTACAATGAGCTCAAAAACAAGTTGCTTGCCCTAAAGTTTTTGAAGTGAAAACTTCTGTAGCGGCGTCGCTCACTTTTTTTGGATTAGGTAAAAACTTTTAAACTCGCGTCAGGACACGTGACCTGATTCGTAAGACAAAATTTCGTAAGACAGCTCGAATAACACGGCGCAGTGCGCTTGCGCTAATAAGACGGCGCAGGGCGCTTGTGCCATTGGCACATTCGTGTTGTTATGTTTGTGTACGATAGCGCAATAAATGAATATTGTATTTTACTACATCAATTATAGTACTTTCATACAGATAATTAAAGCAAATCGTGCAAAATTATTCCCTAACCATTCCAAAATATCAAAAATGCACAACGTTAATATTCAAATGTTCAAACTTCTGCCGGAACTCCCGGAGTGCAACCCGTTTTTTACGTAACTGATCTCACACGGGTCTCCTGTCCGTAAGAGACAGCCGTGGCATGTAAACACCATAGATTTTACAGGTGCATCGCTGTCTTGTGGCTGGGAAGTTAGCTTATCCTACCCTGCAGACCGGAACAGCGGCTTGAAGTTACATCTATTACAGTCGCAGGTTTTTTAATACGAATGACTCAACCCACAACTGTAAACCACAACTTGTCTATCGGCGGTTCACGTACTTTCGAGTAGTTTTCATCCTCGGAAGTAGTATGTGGTTATGAGACGGCATTGGCTGGTCTGGAGGCCTTTTCTAAGATCAAAGCGTCGCCGTTGACATGTTCCGTACCTGCACTGTAGTCAAGATCTCTACCATAAAATAACGATACACAAACATGCATGTTGTCTATAGGCGACGATAGTTCCTTACCATAAACAGAGCCGCCAGGTTCTTCGTTGTTATAAGCATTGTTTTCTAGTGCTACTTAACGTAAAAAATAATTAAATATATTACATTGTCGCTAGAAGCCCACGCTCTCGGCTATTATCCATCCATCGAGCGGGACCGGGCCATCCATTTAGAAGCTATGAGGATATAGATAGACACACACAGACTCGTCAAACTTATAAAACTTATTTCTTCAAAGGTTAAAAATCGTTAATATATTAAAAATCAATCCAATCGGTAGAGTCGAGTACCTCAACGGTGGGCAGCGGAGCCTCGCTGAATGCGAAGGTGCGCTGGTGCCAGGACAGCTGTCCGCGCACACTGTACGCGATGCCCGTCACGAACTCCCCGCCCAGCCCCAGCTCCGCACACAACCGCATCGCGAATTGCTCAGGGTTATTCTCCTTTTCCGCCATGTCCCATTCCACCTGCCATTCACAATAGCGTCAATAAAAAAATACACAGTAAGTAATAAAAAAATTGTAATCTTGCCTCTTGCTTACACCCAAGATTAGCTAAAGGAACTTATAGTTTCATAATGTCATAAGTATTACATATAACCGGGCATTTATCCAATCCCGGGCAACATTTTTTTTTATAAAATTGAAAATATATATTTTAAGTTGCCCTACCCGGGAATGAACGTCAACGCCAACACCGGACCAAACGGGAACTTATCAATCTCAAGCAAATCTCTTTTTCATTACAAAATTTTAAAAACCCATTTTGAATTGCCCAACCCTAGTATCAAACCCTAAACCTCATGACCATCCATTATCGCTTACACCAAACCACTAGGCCACAAAAGCGATTATGTATTATTTCTCATTCCTCCAACACTTTTCCCAATTTAGCCGGGTTGGGTCTGTTAGCGTTTCAGTGAAAGGAAATTTTATCCTAGCTTCAATTACGCGAAAATTTTTGGTCTACTTTATTATTTAACCTTAATAAGGATATTTAGCCTTTATGATATAAACTCTAAAATGTAAAATTGGCCCATCCGTTCACACTAGGTGGTAGAGCTTCACAGCGACTCGCCCGGATTAGTAACACCGCCTTACCTATTCCTGCCGCCATAACGTCCAATGCTTGCCGTAGACGTGTTCCGGTTCGGAGGGTAAGGTAGCCGGTAAACTTACTTTTGCTCGAAGCCTGACGTCCCAGCCTCAGGTTGGAAACGCACCATTACCACCATTAACATCATTAAAACACACATGATACGATGACATAGGGGACTAGGGATTCATTTTTATTATAAATTCCTATTCCTTTATCTTAACAATCCCAGCTGAAAAGCTTAATCATTTGAGAACATAGATGAAGCCATGTCCAACATCTATATTAAACCAAGAATCGAACCCGAGATATATTAGTTAGTAGGCCAACTGACGATAAACGCGAACGGTTAAAACATAAAAAATCCACAAACCTGATCAACTAGAGACGTATTTCCAACGTGAATGTTAAGCTTGATAATGACCCTCTGGTCGGTCTGCTCCTCCAAAATGGCCGGCGGTTCGCTCGGGTACGCATCAATCTGTTGTCGAATAGACGTAGCGATAGCCGGGATAAATGTATTAGTGTTCAAATCCAGATCATCGCACATAACTTCCGCAAACTGTTCGGGTGTGATTATCGACTCTGAAAATACAAAATTGATTGTTTGCCTGCGAACTTTATCGCTTGCATTAACAGCTACTAACAGTTTGAATGAAAAAAAAAATATATCGTCCCCATAGAGCGAAAAATCAGTAAGTCGAAAAATGGCCAAAATGAGATATCCATGTCACTAAAACTACATTTTTTTAATATCGGTCTGACTGTCAATTTTATAGGTGCTGTCGTTTCCGATTTGCGAAATGTAAAAATAACTAATTCTGTTTGTTGCCCTTCCAGACAAAACTGGAAAAATAACTAACTTAGTTAATCATTTCACATTTATAAAAACGTCACAAAGCTTGAAACTAAAACGACTTAATGACTTTTTCATTCAAGTTTTAATGCATTCGCTACCTCTATGCTTGGTAGAAAAGCAGTGGGCATATATTTTTTAAAGGAGCCCAAAACCGAAACATTCTTAATATTATGCCACCATTCACGATCTGTCAAAGAAATTGAATAAACAGTCGGAAAATCATTGATACATTACCATTTTTATTCCAAGTAAATGTGTCTCTCAATTTCTGTCCTTCTATCTCCATATCCAATCTAATGGGTACAAGAATCTGCTTCTGTGATGCATTTTCCAGCATCGCTGTCATGTCGGTATCATCGAAACACAAGGGGAATGTGCGTATCTGAAATTGATATTTTTGTACAGGTTATAATAAATAAATTAGCTGCTAACTTTTTTATACGGCGTAGTAAGAAATCACATCGAACACAATCCTGAATTAACCTTATTACAAAATATCAGAGCCTTTAACATAATATGTTGGTATAGATTACATTTAGTAATTGATATATCGAAATCTGTAGCGCTTTTGGTCTGAAAGTTTAGTGCTCCTAGTTACCAGTAGAGGTGCTGTTCAATCTTTTCATACAAATAATTTACGTGGACGTTAAGGAGTATAATAAACTCATCAAGCCATAATCTCGTGGTAAGGGCTCTGAACGTATTATAAGTTAACACTTGTCGCTCATTTGTAAGCATGAACTTGAATTGTTTACCCCCAACTATACCTTTAGGACCAATTGTAAGGTTTATGAATATAAAGTTATGTGAGCTGGATATATCCATCATTGATATGGTAGAAATTAGGGTACATTAAGATGGAGATCCAGAGACATGGTTTTTTTGTACAAAGGCAGTGCTGCAAGTGTTATCTAACCTTTTTTGGTCCAACAAATCTATCCCCAACTGTTAAAAGGTTACTCAAATTGGCCATAAATAAGATGGACTATTCCTTAGACCTTTTAGCCTTTCCATCTAAAAACATACTTTATGTAGTTTACCCCCTTAGCATCAAAGAGATACAACCACAGCACCCGCTGGACATAGATAATGTGGTTTTCATTTGAAAACTGAAAAAACCCATCTTGATGTGCCCTTATGTATTCAGCACCTACACCAAACATATTGATATATTCTCATTAACAGTTATCATAATTCACTACCTTTTTGTTGTGCACTCGGGTCCTGCTGATTGGTGTTGCTTGTGGAACAGCATCCAAATGAGAAGAATTTGGCATCACAGGCATCCATGATGGATTATGAGGTTTCTTGCTCTTGCCCTCTCTAGGTGTTGCCAATTCTTGACTCACTGACACTGCTTTGTATCTGTAATACAAAAACAAGTGACAGAACATGTTCACTTTTCTTTAATACTGCTGGTATGGCAAGATAGAAGAGAATTATTGTGTGTTTTTTTTCATTCCTGACACCATTTCTTTGCATTATCTATGCATGAGTAACATACATATTATGCTGTTATTAATTTTTTTGCATTATTGTATACCTACTATCGTATACCTTGAAATAAGTTTTTATGCTTTCAATTCAAAAATTCAAAATTTACACTATATACTGCGAAAATTGCAAATCTGGTATAGCTACTGTAAGTTAAATGTAATGTACACACAAGAGAGCATGAAAAAAGCTTCCAGGTTTAAGACAAACTAAGGAATCCATTCCAGAAATAACTGACTAGGTGGTAGAGTTTAGCACCAACTCACCCGGATTGGTACCACAGCCTTACCTATTCCAGCTGCCATAACGTCATGACGTGTTCTGGTTCCGAGGGTAAGGTAGCTGGTAAACTTACTTTTGCTCGAGGCCTAACCATTACCACCTTTGGTGTCTCTAGGCGGCGTGAATTTCTTAATATCAGAAAATCCATCTGCTTGTTCTGCCTTCCAATATCATAAAAAAAATTCATATCTTCAAACCAAAATCTTTGCATAGTAGAGAGATTATCGAGTGCCAAATGTCACAATCCTTACAGACTTGCCTGACTTACTCCATATTCATTACCCTTCCTATTGAAACATGCGGATTTCAGAGACTATTAATGGCACTCTCAGATAAAATCCGAGAGATTTGACAGTTGAATGTCAACCTAGATCTCCCAGGGAACCTACAATCACCCACAGTTGCATTGTATATCTGCTTTGTCAATTTTTCGTCTCATTCATTCTATATGGCAAACCAACAGAGCAAGCTCTTTCTCATTTTAAGGCATTATTTCTTTCAATCTAACTCTTTCTCATATATCAACGTTGAGAATTAATAAGTTATAAAGTAGACGTAACTCAAAATCCACTTATAGGAACTTGATAAGAATATGTGGAATCCCTCAGAGTCACTAACTTCCTTTCAAAAAAGAACCATCAAAAGCTGTTTGTTATTCCCTATATACTCACACAAAGATAAAAAATAACAGACATATTCGTAGGCCAAAGTTTTTCCTCCTCCATTATAAAGTTGATTAGAAATTCAAAATGTTTACTTACTTATCATCATTCCCCTCGATGATATCCTCTACTTCAGATGCTTTAAGCAGTGATACTGAACTCGATAGTACATGTGGACCTAAACCATTATCTACAAGACGTTTTCTTTCATCATTTGTAAGAGTTCTCCTGGACATGCCAGGGTATTTCTTGTAGAGAGATCCACGAAAGAGTCGTAAATAATTACCAACCTAAAAGTAAAAAAGTATTAGCATCAACTTGAAAACTTAAGATAATCTTAATTAAAAAACTACAAATAAAACAAACCAACCAACAAATTTCATTAAAAAAAATTAATAATTTGATATACATAATTCTAAGTTATTAATAATATAATTTTTATTTATTATTATTATTAAACAAAATCACAAACCTCCGACCCCACGCAATAGAAATCTCCCCCTTCTTCTATCTGAAAACTGATCGGCTTGTCGCCGTAAGTTCTTAAAGCCATCTTTCTTTAATTACTTCTTGCTTACAAACAAATTTTAATGCACGCAGCTGTGGAAAATAGAAACTAAACAAATTTAATCGAAAAACAGAAGTGCCGATACTTGCATATTTTACTTTTGGCACTTGGCAATAGGGATGGAAACGATACATCGATGTTTTAAAACATCGAACTCGAAGTATCGTTCAACAAGAAAACATCATTCATTATCAAAGATGTTTTATAAGCGTCGAGCGATGTTCTATTGCAGTGCCATCTCTTTGTGAGTAAATTTAATAATCTACATATTGTTAAAATCTTAGTCACTCGCATGTCATTGTCTTTTCTATTTTGTTTCACTCTTACGCTTAAAGTGAGCAAAAGAACGAACCGCTGTATATTTGTGCAACTCTATCGTTCGTGTTTGTGCATTTTCACCAAATTATTTTTACTTACCTACAGATTTTGTTATTCTTCACTATTCGTCACTATTCAGCTAGTACATTAAAACTGTTTTATTATGTACTGTATTAAATAGTACATAATGGGCGTGTTCGGCCGAATTAAGTACTTACTAAACTTAGTAAGCCAGTAAGCATAAAAAAATTAAAGTCTTACAAGCTGACTGTAGCGTTTTTCGGCGAGGACAGACTTACTGGCTTGACATAACACAAAACACCGGTTAATGTCATATCCCGTACATAAACAATAAGCAAAATGGCGTCGTATATTAAGCCATACTTACTGCGTTAGCACTTATTTTGTGTCCCGGCCGAAAATTTTGTAAGCAGAGTAAGTGACTTACTAAATTTAGTAAGTACTTACTTCGGCCGAACACGCCCATTAAAACAGTAAAAAAATTGTATCAATTAATCGATAGTTTGATATTAAGTAATTGTAGATCGATGAGTGCGATACTCGATACATGTTTTAAATGAGTTTTTATTTTTATTGCTTGTCGCTAATTATTATAACTACATGATCGTGAACTTGAAAATGTGATTGTACTTTAATTTTAATATGTCATAGCTCAATTTTTTTTTAAATATGTATTTTTGCATGATATTCTAAAACAAAGTGTAATATTGTATAGAAACAAGAAAACCGTTACCTACATCAAAATATCGATATTTTTTCGATTTATCAGACTTTGATAATATACTAATAAAATAGTACCTACTTTAGCCTACGTGTTAATATAATCTATGGGGCGTATTACATTGTCAATATTATCGTGATCCTAATATCGCAATATCGCCAGTATTGAATCGCATTTGTCAATAATATCATCATCAGTATACAGTTGAATTTACTAGAGTGAAGTTGTGTTTCACATTCGATTAAAATTAAATTAATCCGAATTCTACATGAAAAATAGTAGTAGTAATTGTAGAAAAGCAGCTATAGCAATAATATTAGCTTAAGCGTTGAAAACCAAAGAGTAAAAAGTCATAGGGTATTTCCTTCGTTAACATTACTGTCAACGACGACGGAGCGTATGCATATTTCGTCATCGTCACAGCTGGCACGTTGTTCCGTCATGGCTTCAAGCGAATACTGACATGAAATATCTCGATGCGCCTACATTTCAATATTATTGAAGCAACGCCCCTTGAGTATCGTGGATTTCAAGATTTCCAGAAATCTTGTGATTCAGTTCAGACACAGTCAATATTATCGCAGTATCGCGATATTATTGATAATGTAACACCCGTACCCACACAGTTCACAGTTCACGGCCGTCGCCGTTACAAATTAAATGTTGAGAGTATGACTCAACACTGACGTTTTAAATTAGTCTCTAAAGAAGTAATTAGATCTTCTTAAAAAAGTAAGAAATATTATAAAATTTCTACCTATAAATCTTTTAAATGAAAATCACTTGCTGTTCTAATGAAAACAATTCGACACTTAGATGTCTCGCTGAAACTCGATAATAGCCGGACCGATTTGGCTACTTTTGGTTTTGAATAATTATTTATTTCTTATTTAATAATTACTTATGTATTCCAGGAAAGGTTAAAAATTTAAAAAAAAAATGGAATAAATTCAAGGAATCTAGAAAAATATAACATTTTATGTCCTCCTATACAAACAGAATGGGTGAAATTTTACAAAATGAGCTTGAGTACGGAGGTCATTGCTTTACTTAAGACTATAATAAATAAAGCTTTACAAGTGAATTTTAAATAAATAACAAGTAAAAAGAATTTATTAAAACGGAAGACGTGGCAGCATGGCCTTAAGGTCTTAGCCGTTCCCAGAACGGGACAAATGAACTTAAAATGTAAACTGAAGTTTTGGCGCCATCGTGAATGAAGATAGTCGTAATTTCTTTTAAATTATTGAATTTAGTTTATAGTATGGGTAAAATTAGTTAATTAAGGTGTGAATTAATTTTTCTCGTTGCCGCCAAATCTCCCAAAGTGAGCTTGTTACTGTATAAAAATTAATTAATACGGAAGACGTGACAGCATGGCCTAAAGGTTTTGGCCGGCCCCAAAAAGGGACAAATTAACTTAAAAAAAAAACTTTCTTTTGCGCCATCGTGAATGAAGACGGTCGTAATATTTCATAATTATTGAATTTCGTGTTTATATTGAGTGAAATAAGTTAATTTGGGTGGTAGTTAGTTTAGTTTTGTACAGTGAACGTGCATAAATGAAATAATCATGAAAAAATTAGCGAATCGTGAATTTCCTCGCTGTCGCCAAATCTCCCAAAGTGAACTTTTATAAAGTGACAACCGCTTTACTCAAGACCCTGACGTGATGTAAATAGTGACTAATGACTGTATAAGATTAATTGGTACAGAAGACATGTGTGTAATCTACGCGGGCGGACGGCGGGGGACTAACTGAACTGGTCCGGCGTTCGTAGTTAAATTTAACTAATTTTATAACATAAGAGCGCGTTGCTAACAGTTCCCCACCCCAGTGCTGGAACAGCACTCTTACAAAGTTACTGGAGCCACGCACGCTGCCGATCGCAGCTTTGTTCCAGTACAGGTTCTCACCTCGACTAACCTGCTACGTCCGTCTTTGCCAGGAAACACTTTGGTAATGCGACCTTTGGGCCAGATGTTTCTTGGCGTGTTAGGTTCGACTATAAAAACCAAGTCATCCTCTTGTAGTGATTTATTTTCTTCTCGCCATTTTTTTCTAGGTATAAGCGTCGGCAAAATTTCTTTAACCCATCGCTGCCAAAACATGTCAGTGAGTCTCTGAGCTATACGCCATTGTTTGCGTAAACAAAGATCAGAATCGCGAAACTCCCCTAGGAGCGGCAAATTCGATGACGTACCTACGAGAAAATGGTTAGGAGTAAGTGTTTCAAGATCGTCAGCATCAACTGACACATGCGTTAGAGGGCGGCTATTAACAATATTCTCCATTTCGGATAACAATGTACTAAGTACTTCTTCCCTTGGTGCTCGTTCCTTCAACACGACTTTCAGCGAAGTCTTTACGTATCAGTCTTTCCCATGCCCCACCCCAATAAGGGCTAGCAGGAGGAATAAAAGATCACTCCAGACCATTATTCATGCCTTCATTCCTTAAAACGTCAGTGTCCAGATCCTGTAGCGACCGCTTTAGCTCCACTTCGCT
>NJDD01006042.1:91233-113631 GCA_002245505.1 Calephelis nemesis | reverse complement strand
TCTGAAAACGGCCAAGTGTGAGTCACTTTTGAAAATAACGAGTACTGTGTAACTTATTAAGTATAACTCAAAAATCACTAGTCTGATCTCGATCAAGTTAATAAGGGATCACCTCGATGTTATGACCTATTTTTGTTTAAAATGACATCAAAATCGGTTGACTATTAACGGAGTAATAGCGTAACAAACATACATAAAAAAACGTATAGTAGAATTGAGAATCTCCTTCTTTTTTAGAGTCACAATAAACAATTTAGAGTGTAGACACAATCTCGTGTGTATAATAAACAATCTTGTGAGTATATTTTGTTTTATTTTATTTTGTTTTGTTTTTAGATTGCAAAAACTTATTTACGAAGGTAAAAATATAGGTGCGTAATAACCCTTGTCAAATAAAAATTGAGTTCAAATTAAAACCATGACAAAGTGCTTCGATTTAGCGATTAATAAAGCTAAGTGCACTCGTTTGTCCAATGACCAAAACCGACTTGATCCTTCCTCGACGTATTTACGTAATTGGCTGGTGCTGTCCAGAAAGTCCAGGCTGTCCACCCGGCTAAATTAGATTTCGGGAGCCGCATACAACCGCTACGTTTCGCTTTGCTTACCTCTTTACTCTAAATTAACCCTTACCTTAATTGAAAAACGTGTAAAGACCCATCATCCTTTTTGTCCATTTCAATCCCTGCGTTAATTAGATTTTAAAAAAGAACGTGTACATTCCATTGTTAAATCTGGTTTAATTTCAGATGTTTCTACGATATAAATGTGGTTCGTGGCTTTGCATGCTGCTGATTTATTTTGTTGATTTTTAAAATATTGAAAGGCAACACGCAGACGAGTTTCTTGATAGCAAAAAAATTAAGCCGCTTCTCTAATCTATACTTACTATCGTTGGCACTTGGTGGAATTTCATTGCATACACACTCTTTTGTAGTAAACACTTATACTAATCCACTGTACACTTTATTTAATACTTTTCGTTACTTTTTAGCAAACTGGTTTCACTTTTTCAGCATTTATATTATAGTGTAGTACATTTGTCTTGTACCTATTCAAGTTTTTATCTTTAGCTTTGAAACCTTATATCTTTAGTTTTAAAGCTCTGATGATGCTGTAAAAAGTGAAACAGGTTGGCTAAAGGGTAACGAGAAGTATTAAATAAAGTGTAATAAAAAAGATAAAGTAAAGGTAAAACGTTTTCATCTTTATTTTCAAACCCTTGATGATGCTGTAAAAGTGAAACCGATTCGCTAAAGAGTAACGAAAATATAATAAAATTAATTAAAGTGTATACTGGATAAGTACAAGCGTTTACTACAAAAAAATGTGTATATTACTAATAAGGCTATTCTTCAAAGGAGCCCAGACCAACACGGTAGAAATTTACCCACTTTGGTATACCTACAATTTACCTACATCATTACTATAGATTTTTTAGTATATTACCTTTTATACGAAAAAAGAGGGGTGTCATAAGGTTAACATTTTTCATTCCTTACGATTCACGATATATTCGCCCCGTCTCGATGACCAAGCCTTATGCAACTAAGCCGAAGTATCGAACAATGAAATAAAAAATATATCGTGATTATCCCGTATAAATAATTTAAAATGTTGATAATACTCGACGATTAAGGTTAAAATCATATGTCACAAGGTTGACAGTCTGTGTCACCATAAAAATTAAATGAATGCACAGATTTCGATACGAATTTTTCATTTGAAAGCTGTTGTGATCAAGGCGGTTCTTACACATAGGTTTAGACTACACATACTACATTGCTATTATTATGTACTAGCGGTTTCACCCGCGTAAGTCCCAATCCCGCGGGAACTCCGGGATAAAAAGTAGCCTATATGTTATTCTGGGTCTTCAGCTACCTACATACCAAATTTCATCGTAATCGGCTATGTAGTTTTTGCGTGAAAGAGTAACAAACATCCATACATACAAACTTTCGCATTTATAACAGTTTAGACTACACATACTACATTGCTATTATTATGTATATAGGTCTGTTGGGAATTTTCGGGAAATTTTAGTTTTAGGATTATTTATATATTAATTTGACTATACAACGGATAAGACAGGACAGCAACTATACCATCAACTATGTCTATAAGCCTCTGTTGTCTCTTACCATCAGTAAAAATGCGTGTTGATGTTGATTGATGAACATATACAAAAGAATGCTACCTATTTCGTTGGATTCGAAATAAAATTCAATACAAACAGCCTAAAAAATAATCAGGGAAAATATAGGTTGTATTTATTTTAACCAAATTAGAAGGCACACAAAGATGAGGATTTCCTGATATTTAGGAACAGATAGGTACCATGCTGATGGCGGATAAGCTACGAGAAAGCCTCCTTGTATGTAGAGTAAGTCGCCAAGCTACGTGGGTAACAAATGTCTATGCACTGTAACACAGTATTTTTAAAACCTGATGGAAAAATAGGGGCTTTATAAATTATACATGTATGTTTTTGTCTGTGGCATCATAGCTCCTATACAAATGAACTGATTTCGATGTATTATTTAGTTTGAAAGATGACGTGTTTGAAATCGATATTAGTTACATAATATGTAAGTTTTGTCAGCGTTTATTAAAAAAAACATTTCATAGTTAGGTATATTCCAAGAGAAAACAAGACGAAAAAATATATGCGAATATTAGTCATAAGTTATTTGCCTTTTGTCTTTTTATATAAAAAAAAGAACGTTAAAATAAGAAATAACTTTAACATTAAACTAGCTGTCCCGGCGAACTTCGTTCTACCCGTTCAGTTTGTATGGGCAAAAATAAAATATTGTTTTTTACATTTTCCCCGCAATTTTTCTGGTTTTTCTCTTTACACGAACCTTCTTCTGACAATAACTAACACAATAAAACCAGAATTAGCCAAATCGGTTTAGTTGTTTGGAAGTTATGCGCTTACCAACATATTTAGCGATTCATTTTTATATTATAGACTAGCTGACCCAGCAAAATTCGTATCGCTTGACATTAATGCTTCGACAGTAGCGCAGTCTGCCGGATCTAATGTGAAATATTCATAAATCTACGTCTACTTACAAATAAAAAAATAATAAAGAAATCATTTTCCAGTGGACCAACTTGTAAATCTAAACCATTCTATTTATTAATATTCTACCACCTAGTCAGATGTCACAGTGTTAGTGACGGTAAGCCTATGCTCGCCTTTTACAAACTGCTTTGAAGTTAAACTGAAATTTGAAGTTAAATTAACCAAACACTAGGTAAAATATTAGATCTTTCAAATCCAATGGACAATTTCGAGTAAAGGACTTTACCGGACCTAATATGAACTCAATAACATTATTTGTAAACTACGTAGTTTTCACAAAAAGGTTGATAGTAAATGAAAAAAAAAAAGAGTATGTAATAAAAAGAGCATGTCAACCATATTGATTCAATGAAGTGCGCAAGTATTTCATCAACTAGGAATAGTTTCCATACTGTTCCATATTTGTACTATGGCGACGTTGTGATTTTAGACAACCGCTAATTAGGATCGTGTATACACTTTGATGCATCTCTCAATGGCGTTTAATAACCAGTCTATACCAACGTGTTTATATACTTCTATCGTCTTATTAAGAAACGTGGACTAACGTAGGTGTAACATTAAGTTGATATTATAGTCTGTATCACAGTGTAATAAAAACTATAATACCAGGCTAAACCTTAGCGTAATTTACGCCGAGTTTATTAATAAGACAGCTAATGCTTTAATGGCATAATTAGGGCCTTCTGGCGAAATCTAAGAAAAAAATATCACTGAACAATGGATATATTACAACAATTTGATCTAACACTAAAGTAATCAAATGAAATTGTTTGTGTTATGAGGGTTAGTCATATTCTAATATTATATAGAAAAAAGACTTAAATATGTATGTAGAAAGATGTAGAATAAACTATATAATAATTAAAAATAAAAATAAGTAATATATTGACCGCCTCGTTTGTCGAGTGGCTAGCGTATACGCCTAACCCATAACATAAGCATATAGTTTGCTTACTTTGGGGTTAGATTCAATTTGTGTTACTTGACTCGGAATTTATTTAATATTATTATTAAGATTTATTTAATATTATTAAAACACCCAGAGATGAAAAATACATTATTGTTCATCACACAAATGACTGCCCCCGTCGGGAATCAATCCGGGAATTTGTGGTTGGTCGTTAGAAATGTACACTTACACCTTAACTAACGAGGTGGTCAAAGGCGGAAAGGATAGACGCAGTTTTAAACTTCTTTATAAAATGAAGTTATCAATTATTCGGTATGTTTGTTACGCAACGTCTCAGCTAATAACCAATAGATGTTGATGGTTCTTTTGTCAAAAGTTAGGTCATGATTCAGAAATGGTCAGAGATTGTGCAAGTCTACTGGCTAAGAGAAAAAAGTAGCCTGGAAAAGGACAATTTTATCTGTTTTATGCTGAAATTCCTTAAAATGTTTCCTTTTAATTTTTTACCACTTATTGCAGAAGAAATCGAACAAGCACATGACTCTCCTGATGGTAAGAGACAACCGTGACATATAGACACTTTCTTTTATTGCAAAATTGTGAAAGTCTACCGGTTACACTACCCTTTGGGCCTGAACATGATGATGTCTTTATAACTACAATAATAGGTAGGCGTTTATTTTCTACCAGGACGAGTACTACGCCACGGTGTACTCGGCACTCTACCACTAGTGGTCTTAGACCTTAAAATTCTTCACGTCTTACGAGATACCTGGCAGGAAGGCAGATGGGTCTATTCTAAACAGGAGACCCGGACTAACAAGTGTATTTTAGTTTTTAGTTTTAGTGTGATATTCTTAATGTGTGTATTTTTTTTTATAACATTGGAAGGCAAACAAGCAGACGGATATCCTGATGGTAAGAAATTCCCGCTGTCTAGAGACACCAAAGGTGGTAATGGTGCGTTGCCAACCAGAGGCCGGGATGTTAGGCCTCGAGCAAAAGTAAGTCAACCGGCTACCTTACCCTCCGAACCGGAACACATCATGACGTTATGGCGGCAGGAATAGGTATGGCGGTGGTACCAATCCGGGTGAGTCGCTGCGAAACTGTACCACCTAGTCAGATGTCACGGTGTTAGTGACAGCAAGCCTATGCTCGCCTTTTACGAGCTGCCTGGCACAGGAAGGCAGATGGTCTATTCTACAAAAGAGCCCGGACCAACACGGGGGGTATTGTTGGTGGTAAACAGTTTCGAGGTGTGTGTGTGTAAGTGTATATGTGTGTATGTGTGTGAGAGTGCGTGTTTGTGTTGTGTAGAGCTGGACATATTTGGCAAATTTATTTTTCTTGTAAGTCTAATCCATTCATTACGTACAGTCTTTCCTTTTTTGTCACTCTATTAGGTCAACATTTTATTGACGGGAAGTCGCAAATTTTATTTAGTTTAAGTATGGTTTCCCGCAAAGTAATGTCTGCTGTCAACAAAAAGTACAACGTAACAAATTGACATGTAATTACTCTGTAGGTACATATAGACAGCACGTACAAGTGAATCTTGTTGCATTTTGCATAAAATCGATACTCATGAATGTACCCACGCTGAAGCCGTTGTGAAGCCGCATGAGACTCGCCAGCTCGAATTCGCCAGAATCGGTTTTATTTTTAGAGCACTATTCTCGTATGGAAAATGGATAATTCAATTTTCAAACCTACAGCTACGCAAAGTTATAAAATTTGTTACGATTGTATGAATTCTTATGCCCTCTTTACAAAAATAACGTTTTATCTGGATTTACGATTGGTAAAAGGCACTGTATTTTTTATTGACTTCATAGTTGTTGTTTAAAATCATTTCGCAATAATCTCTATGAAAAGAGTTGGTTAACAATCTATTAATATACTAGTATAATAATTCTCATAAAATATTCAGATGTTTTCTACATAATTTTTTAAATATTTTTCCACGTGTTGGTCCGGGCTCCTTTGCAGAATAGACTATCTGCCTTCCTGCCAGGCAGTTTGTAAAAGGCGAGCATAGGCTTCCCGTCACTAACCCTGTGACATCTGACTAGGTGGTAGAATATTAATAAATAGAATGGTTTAGATTTACAAGTTGGTCCACTGGAAAATGATTTCTTTATTATTTTTTTATTTGTAAGTAGACGTAGATTTTGGAATATTTCACATTAGATCCGGCGAACTGCGCTACTGTCGAAGCATTAATGTCAAGCGTTACGAAGTTTGCTGGGTCAGCTAGTCTATAATATAAAAATGAATCGCTAAATATGTTGGTAAGCGCATAACTTCCGAACAACTGAACCGGTTTGGCTAATTCTGGTTTTATTGTGTTAGTTATTATCAGAAGAAGGTTCGTATAAAGAGAAAAACCAGAAAAATTGCAGGGAAAATGGAAAAGCAATACTTTATTTTTGCCCATACAAACTGAACGGGTGGAACGAAGTTCGCCGGGACAGCTAGTATAATATTAAAGTTATTTCTTATTTTAACGTTCTTTGTTAATATAAAAAGACAAAAGGCAAACAACTTATGAGTAATATTCGCATATATTTTTTCGTCTTGTTTTCTCGTAAAGACATTAATAATTAAGTATGGACATAAATTAATAAATTTTAATTTAGTTTTGCTTGCTGCAAGTGTCGGAATGAGGCAACTATATCGGCAGCCAATGATAAAACTGATGTTATAATTTTCCGTCAATTGAGATTTTTCATATAGGTAGTGCCAGAGCCCTTACTATGAGTTAATTGCTTGTCAAGTTTACTCTACTCAATAAAGTTTCTGTAAATTATTTGTATGAAAAGCTTGAATAACGCCTCTATTTGTAAATAAAATAAATACATTTTTTGACAAAAAGTGTCAAAGATTTTGATAAGTATTTTATCGAATGTATTTATACAAACTCATGGTAAGCCTCAGAAAACTTACTATACCAATTTGCAGTAAAATGTCAGTAAGTGGCATTTTTTTTAGGCCAGTAGATAGAAAGTTGTCACTTTTAGCCACGATAGAAAAACGTCATAATTTTAACGTTTTATACTATTATTTAGCGGCCCACCCCTGCTACGCAAGGTTATGAATGAAATATACATTTAAACCTTCATTTTCAATAACTTTATCTATTTAAAAAAACCGCATCAAAATCCGTTGCGTAGTTTTAAAGATTTATTAATATAAATCAACATAGGGACAGCCTCGTTGTTTGAGTGGCTAACGTAGGTACACGCCTAACTACTACGACCGACCACGAGATTCGGGTTCGATTTCCGACGGGGGCAAACATTTGTGTAACAAACATTTAGATATCTGTATTACCGGATTTGGGTGTTTATTAAATTTATTTTGTTTTTTAATTAAATTTTTCTATGTATTAGTATCGTTGACTAACACCCATAACACAAACATGTAATTCGCTTACTTTGGGGTAAGATTCAATTCGCGTTACTTGTAGGTATATTTATATTTGTTTATTGTAATATCAGCGTGTATCAAAAGTTTCTTGTATAAATAACATCAAATATCGCAAACTTATAGTCGGCTAAAGCAAAATAGATCCGCAAGCTTATCGGCTACCTGCCCATTAAACACTTCGGCGTACTAATCTGTTATGTCAGATCCATATCGGTAACAGCTAGCTGTATTGGCCAAGTTAAATTTGAATCTCTTAGGTAAAGTTTACTACATTAGTCTATTGGGTAAATTTATCCATACTTATATGACAATGTGAAAGTCTGTCACTCTGCTTTTTTTATATGATATTGGATGGCAAACAAGCAGACGTATTTCCTGATGGTTAGAAATTAACACCACCTATAGACACCAAAGGTGGTAATGGTGCGTTGCCAACCTGAGGCCGGGGTGTTAGGCCTCTAGCAAAAGTAAGTTTACCGGCTACCTTACCCTCCGAACCGGAACACGTCATGACGTTTTCCGGCTTAACCGGTGAATCGATTTTGATGAAATTTTATATATACATAGCTAAAAATTTAAGTTCAGACGTTAGCTATTTTTAAAAAAAATCAACAACCAAAAGATTCTAATATGGCATGAAAGTTTAGATGAAAAAAGTTATTACTCTACGATGACTAGATCGCGTGCAAACAGGTAGTGTAATCTTTTTACGTATTTATCTAAAGGGTTACATCTAAAGCACCAGCCAAATTTTGAGAAAATGTGAAAGAAAGGATCTATAAAAAAACTAAAAATTAAAAAAAAACTTTTCATAATTTTTATCTTACTTTTAATACTAACGTAAACAAAGCATAAAACTGGTAACCACAGACTGCAGTCGCATTCGCAGACTAGTGACGTCGTGACTCGTACTAGGTACGAGATAGAATGATAACAAGTGAAGCATTTTTGAGGACTGTTTTAAATTAATGTTTATAAAAGTGAATGGCTTTTCTTCAATAAAATTAAATATGTTTTTAAATGCGTTGCTGTTTAAGCCTTCACTCTCTTATATTAAATTTGGCCGGTCCTTTCTAATTAACTCTGTATAGCATATAGCTTAACACCCATTTCGCGGGTTCATCGCATCACGTCTGAACTGCTAGAATATGTTGACATTTTTTGTTGTGTTAGTTATTGTCAGTATAGTGTCTTATGCGTGGAAAAAAACGACGGGTTGCAATCCGGGAGTGTTGACAGAAGTGAAAACTTGAATATTAACGTTGTGCATTTTTGATACTTTGGAATGGTTAGGTTAGTTTAATCATTGTAAAATGGTAATAATTTTTCACGAATTTCTTCAATTATCAGTATAAAAGTAATATCATATATGTGGTAGAATACAATATTCATTTATTGCGCTACCGTACACAAACATGACAACAAGAACATTGGCGCAAGCGCCCTGCACCGTCTAAACGAAACAGTAGGCGCAGGCATAGAAAGAGAGGGGGATCTTCCTCTCCTATGCCGGCTGTTTACTCTTTACCCGTCTTACGAATTTTCGACCAGGTCGCGTGTCAAGTTTTTACCCATTCCAAAAAAAGTGCGCAACGCCGATAAAGAAGTTTTCATTCAAAAATTGTAGGGAAAGTGGAAATAACGTTAAACGATACTTTAATTTTTTTCCATACAAACTGTTAGTATTTGTTACTGTCAAGCGATATTAAGTTCGCCAAGCTGGCTAGTAATATAGAAAACAAATACATGTGCGTGTAATATGCATACTTCACAATAATGATAAATATATTTAGCAGTTCAGCAGTTTTTGTGTGAAAGACTGAGAACTATCAATTCTTACAAACTTTCGCATTTATAATACTAGTAGGGTAATAAGGGTTACACGGTACTGTAAGTTTGCATCCGTCTGGACCGTGGATTTAATCTAAATTTAATAATAATCGGAAGTTGGAGAGACACAAGTTGCTACAGGGTTACCTAAGTCTGAGGGCACGTTTACATCCGTCTGGAATTAAAGATGTCCTTTTTATCGAAACAAGTAAAAATATCAAATGATAATCACGACATATAGTTCCACCACGAGAACCCGTGTAGATGATGAAATAAAAATGACGAAAGCAGCTTAAGTCACTCTTCAGATTTTAACAATCTTGAAACAAAAAAAGCCTATTATATTTTGTTCATAACGGAAAGCGTTATGAACAAAAAAAGAAAAAGAAAAAAAATTGCGGAATGTGATGGTTACAAAGATGTTACAAAATGATTTAAGCATTCCAACATATTCTAACAACTTGTGGTGTGCAAATATTTTAATAGGTTTTACTCAAACTACTTATTTTAATTATTTATTTACTATTTACACGCTGTTTTTTGTGATGATTTTAAGATCACATGACTATTTATTAACAAAAAAAATTATAATGCAAATTAATTTATCTGCCGTAAGCTACCAAGTAAAAGAATTATGAAGTAAAAGAAGTCAGACAAACACGCTTTCACATTTATAATATCGATATATCAAAATATGGATTTTTATTGATAAACTGACAACTAGATTTAAGCTTCAGTGAATCTTCTGTACAAAAATAGACACAATGCAGCATCCAATAATACAATGCTGTTGGCGAATGCATCTGACAGGTAGCTGGTATTTTTATTAGTTTATGCCTGGCACTTGTATCTGACGGTTTGAAGACGTTCTACATAGTTGTAAAAACGCCGTCCAATAAAACCTTGAATAAAATTTATTCAATATTCCGACTGTTATTAAATATAATTAGTGATGCCAAAACTTTGGACCGCTTTTTACGAAAACTGGGCGGACGCAGGAGCATAAAATTCGGCACAATTATAGTTTATGTAGGAGAACTGAAGAGCGCTAATATTTTTCAATAATAATACTTATAAAGAACATTAAATCAATAAATAAAACATCACCCACACTACCATGCATTTGACACACACAAACAAATATATTGATGATACCGATAAAAGATCGCAGATAGCGCACCATACAGTTTGGGAAATGAAGATGGCGTTCTTATCAACAAGATATTAAAATTTATTATGGTCGAATTTCAACCAACGGGCGACTACTTCTTTGAATTAATCTACGGTCCAGACGAATTCAACTTAATATTTACTACTAATTACAACCGTCTAGAATCTTATTTACCCTATTGCGTGTATCTCAAAACATATTCGTGTTACTTGAAGCTAACGATAAGGTAAAAAAACGAATACACCCGTTGAAAAATCTACAAAAATGTTTCTAGAATATGAAAGTGTGTTGAAAATCAAACTTACTAACAAAAACATTGAAAATGTGATGTTTTATCTCTTCTGCTTTGATCACGCATTTTTTTATGATATTGGAAGGCAAACAAGCAGACGGATTTCCTGATGGTAAGAAATTCACGCCGCCTAGAGACACCAAAGTTGTTAATGGTGCGTTGCTAACAAGAGGCGTTAGGCCTCGAGCTAAAGTAAACTTACCGGCTACCTTACCCTCCAAACCAGAACAAGTCAACGACAGGCATTGAATATTACGGCAGCAGGAATAGGTAGGGAGGTGGTACCAATCCGAGCGAGTTGCTGCGAAACTCTTCCACCTGTAAGGATGTCACGGTGTTAGTGACGGTAAGCCTATGCTCGCCTTTTACAAGCTGCCTCGCAGGAAGGCAGATGGTCTATTCTGCAAATGGGCCTAAACCAACAAACATGTTAAATAAAACATAGGAAATAAATATATATATAGTCGCCTCTGTGGTCTAGCGGTTCAGGTGTTGGACTTGACTGCATGAGGTCCCGGGTTCGAATCACAGATCGGGCAACAAAACAACATGTGGTTTTTCCAATTTTCTAATAAAAAAAATGTTGCCTGGAATTGGATATGTGCCCGGTTGGTTGGCTTGCCACCTATCACATTGTGGGACTTAGTGTCTTCTATTAGTCGTGGGTGCCCTGGTTCTACCTCTGCCTGCCTCTTCCGGGAGATGGGCGAGAAGATACTTTTAATAAATAAATAAAACTTGCAGATTCGAACTCAGTACCTTATTCATGTATGCGTCTATAATAACATCACTATTAGTGTTTGGTACAAAACTGCGAAATAAATCAAAAATACACTTCATTGTTAAACTCGAACATAATTTAATCTACTAATTGATGTTTAAAATGTGGACAAATTAAATTAAACTTCATAATGTTCATTTAAAATCAATAATACCATAAAATGTACGCAATTTATCTTGTGTCAGATATCAGAAACATTTTGCGATTGTTTATATGTGCTCAGTAAGCTTTTCTTTCATGAAAGACGTAGACGTCGCTTGCATGGAAGCCCAAGATTGATGGGCCCTGGATTTGTTCTATTCGTGTTTACTCATCAATCATAGCCGATATTTTTCCATGTCTCAGGTTGTTTAGCCTAAATAGATTGTTGCGGGTTTTGAGGCATTGCTAATATCGACATGTGTATCACATTAGCTTTAACGTAACTCAGTTATAATGCACTCTAAAAATGTGTCACTAAGCAACCTTTACAGGAAGAAATTTCCTTTCAATATCGTTTGTGTACTCTATGATTTTGGTATGGAATTATCGGGATATTAATATTCTTTTCAATATTGGGATATACCTTTTGATATTGTAAATGCAAAAGTTTGTACATTTTTCCTTATTTTAAGATTGGGCGATATATTTTCAAAAGTTTTGTATTAAAAGTTTGAATTGTATTTGCTTGTGTTTTTATGTGTGTATATCTGTAGCTTCATACCTTTTGAACTGATGGAACCATTTCGTTTGGGTTTTTTTCTTTTGAGTTTAAACACACACAACATTATGGCTTTGTTATTTTTTTTTTCTGTTATATTCTATTGTATAAATAGTTGAGTTTTGTATAGGACAAAGATAATTTTATAGATATTTCTCTCGTGACAATGATGCTATGCCCCGTTATTTTTACCCGCGTTTTTATTGCACCTGAAGGTCGGAACATTGTTTTTGATCCTCTTATCTCAACAAATTGGTTGACATGAATTTATATACAGCGAAAACATTGAAACAGTTTAGACATAAGTAAAATACAGGATACCTTATTCATTATGTATAACTCTGAGAATTTTTAACATCTTAATTCTAACTGTCCTCACACTATAGTGTGACTTATCGCTGTCAAGCAGTCAAAATTTGAGAGTCATGTTCACATCGAATTGTTGAAATGTGCCCTTCAAACGTCTATTCGCGTTAAGAATATTAAAATGAGGTTTGATAAACTTATTCTTTTAAAAATATTATAATAAAGAGTTTGCTTTCATTTTAATAGTTTAATTTATACCCCAGTATAAATAAAGGCTAAAAGCGAGCCTGTATCATGAGGACTCAACACAAAATATAATACGAAAGACTCTATAGGAAACAAATTATGAAACTAAAAGCCAGAACAGCTGGAAAAGATCCTTTCGCTTTCCGCACATCCAATCGAACGACAAATAAGGACAAATGCAAACAAGTCACTAGAATATATTATCAGATGCTTTTTGTTCCAGAATCGCAATTCCCTCGCTTCGTGGAACCGGTCCCAAACGTTACTGTGACAATTGGACGAGACGCTTTGCTCGCTTGTGTCGTCGAAGATTTACGAGGATATAAGGTAATGTATTACTTATTTGTAACTAGCTGTTAACCCGCGACTTCGTTCACTTCAAATTGTCAAGATTTTCATATAAACATTCATTTTCCATTATCATTCTTTGAGGGTCTTTTCTAAGTATCTTGTGTTTGAATTCTTTAACTACAAATCATTTCATCAAAATCCGACCAGTACTAAAGCTGTGTAAAGTAATAAATCATCTACGCACAGAAAAATAAATTTTCCTCGATTTTTTTGAAATATCATTACTAAATCAAGACTTGGTTTAGAAATGAAGGAAGAATCAATCTACGTACATAGTAAAAAGGAGTCGAATATCTTCCTTTTTTTCAAGTTCATTAAAGATAGTTCATACAAACGATACCCACTATATTATAAAAGCTAAAAATTCTATATATAGCAGGGGAGACTAGGATAATGTATGTTAAATTCTTCACAGTGTTTGTCATGGTGGCCTATTAGACTTTATCGATCAGACGCACTTGATTACAGGGAGCAGATATTGATAGCGTACTACATTTCTAATGTGTTTCCAATCTCTCTGTTAAAGTAGAAAAGGTTAGGTCTTTAGAATGATTACCTTACAAACATAATCCTAAAATTAAAAACTTTTAATGAACCTCCGATAAAAAGTAAATGTATATATTAATAAATGTAGCTAAAATACCATCTCAATGACAGACAGACACAAACACAAACACACACACACACACATACACACACCAAGGGTTGAAAATAGATGATGAAGAATGAAAGTTTCTTGGTATCAATTTTATGCCAAAACTAAAATGGACAATTATTTTATAGTTATAATATTCATAGTTCTATAATAACCAAGGTATTCGTATCTCCTATTCTGAAAAACTTGAGTAATTCAACAAATCCCCTTTTAAGCTCGGTTACTATTATTGTAACATATTGAACACCCACATGAACACGCAAGTCCTTTACGGGGTAGGCGGACAATATCTAGTGCCAAATACCACGATTCTCGCAGACCTGTTTAGTTTTCTCTTAATTCATTATTGTTTTATTTCCACATCAAAACGGCTAAACCGATTTCCGTGAATTTTGGCATAAAATAGTCATTTCATTAGGACCTTCGAATAGAACAAAGGCTATTTTTTAATAGTTCTTGAGTAGATTTTCTCGAACTCTTTGAATCTTCCTTGAACTCTTTCAAAAATGTTAATGCCAGAGGAGGACGAAGTTGTGGGCAACAACTAGTATTCAATAATTGGATATCCAGCAATACCAAGTTGGTATCTTCATTACTGAAAATTGTTAAGTATATTTCCTGTTGATATAAAAGTTCAAAGGAATGTGTTTTCTAGGAAATGCTGTTGTAATCTAATTGAAAGCTGTTCTAAGAAAGTTTAAGCAATCCTACTTTTGCTTAGTTCACGTATGGACGCATATCGCTTTATAGACTAAAAAAGAAGGAGGGTCAAAATTTCTTGGAACTTTTTTCTATCTAATTATTAATTATCTGAATCATTTAGGATATTCTTCCTTTGTATAGCTAAACCTTCTTCGTGATCCCATGGTGATCAATCAATTCACGATCTAGTAATGGAAATTAAAAAATATCTTCAAGTCCATATCCCAGACGATTTAGACAGAGCAAAAGCACGACTAGCCGAAAACACTTAGTCCTACAATGTGATAGGCAAGCCCGTCGCCAAACGGGTACATATCCAATCCTGAGCAACATTTTGTATTTAGATAATTGGAAATACCATATTTTCTTTTTATTGACCGACTCGGAAATCGAACCGAGGACCTCATGAAATCAAGTGTAACACCTGGACCCCTAGACCAGAAAGGCGATAATGAATATTGCAGCAGTAAAGAATTTAAAATGTACACAAGGAATCAATACAAATAAAGCAGCTTTTTAAATGGGTGAAAGGGATCAACGCTTTCACAAATATTCAGTTGTAAAAACTTTCCTTTAAATAAGATTTTTTTGAGATAAAAACGTTACATTTTTTTAATAATTATTTCACAATTTTAAAATTAAGCAATATTAAGTTATAAAGTAAAAGGTTTTAAATTTAATTGGTTTCGATATTTATTTAAACAAGTAATAAATATTACGAACCTTGATGCAATTTTACCTTGTTTCTCCTTAAAATGTTAATAAAAAAAATCATCTTTCCCCGTGTTGGTCTGGGCTCCTCTGCAGAATAGACCACATACCTTTCTGCCAGGCAGCTCGTAAAAGGCAAACATAGGCTTATCATCACTAACACCGTGACATCTGTCTAGGTGGTATAGTTTCGCAGCGACTCACCCGGATTGGTGCCACCGCCTTACCTATTCCTGCCGCCATAACGTCATGACTTGTTCCGGTTTGGAGGGTAAGGTAGCCGTTAAACTTACTTTTACTCGAGGCTTAACATCCTGGCCTCAAGTTGGCAACGCACCATTACCACCTTTGATGAATGTAGGCGGCGTGAATTTCTTACTATCAGTAAATCCGTCTGCTTGTTTGCCTTCCAATATCATCAAGAAAACATCTTACAGCTAGCACTATGCTATTTTTCAAGTCAAAGCAAAGTTAAATCCTACACGAGATAGGTATTTAAGATATGTATTTATTATTTGATATTTTTCAAATTTAATATTCTAGATAACATCTAGGAGAGATAAAATTTTATTCTATTCGTACTAGGTACCCAAAGAACCTTTCTACATTAAAAGTATATTAATATACGGATTATTAAATCTTGCGGCTAGGCGTATCCAGCAACGTATCTATAAATATAAAATACTAGCTGTCCCGGCGAACTTCGTTCTACCCGTTCAGTTTGTTAGGGGAAAAATAAAGTATTTTTGTCCCCATTTTCCCTGTAACTTTCCCGGTTTTTCTCTTCATAAGAACCTTCTTCTAACAATAACGAACACAAAAAAAAATTAGCCCAATCGGTTCAGTCTTTCGGAAGTTATGCGCTTACCAACACATTTAGCAATTCATTTTTATATTATAAATAATAACCTATGCTAAAATTAGTAAGAGGTAAATATTCTAGATAGATTAATCGTCTCTGTGGTCTAGCGGTCCGAGTGTTGGACTTGACTGCATAAGGTCTGGGGTCGAATCCCGGGTCGGCCAATAAAAAGAAAATTGGATTTTTCTAATTTTCTATTAAAAAAAATGTTGGTCGGGATTGGAAATGTGCCCGGTTGGCGATAGGCTTGCCACCTATCACATTATGGGACTTAGGGTCTACGGCTAGTCGTGGGTGCCCTGGTTGTGCCTCTGCCTACCTCTTCGGGGATATGGGCGTGAAGATACTTAAAGATTCTAACTTTGTTTGTTTTTTTATGTGAGAGGTCAGCAAACAAACACGCACTCCCAGGTTGTAACAGATAGCCGTGTCCTTTAAACACCTTAGATGTTATAGGAGCTTCACTATTTGTGGCCGGGTGTTACGCCTATTGTGCAAGTCTGCCGGTTGCCTTACCTTTCGCACCGGAACATGACCAAGTCATTATGGCGGCAGGAATAGGATAGACAGTGGATCTGAGAAAGTTGCTGCACAGGACTCTAACACCAGTGATCTTATTACTTTTGCAATACGCCTAACACCTGGTCACAGGGCCGCGACGCATGTGTAACGTCTATGGTGGCTTTAGTTTAAGATTATCTCTTACCATCAGAGAGAGAAGAGATTTTTGATAGGTCTACTAGCTGCAGTATCCGTATGGATATTATTTCAATATTTATATCGGTAGGCGTTTCTATATATTATTGACGCTCATTTAATAATCGTTTCTGTGGTCTAGCGGTTCAGTTGTTGGACATGACTGCCTGAGGTCCCGGTCTTCGGCTAGTTGTGGGTACCCCGAAGCGGTAGGCAGAGACACAAGCAGGGCATGGTTGTGCGTCTGCCTATCTCTTCGGGGATATGGGCGTGAAGATAGTTTATTTTACTTTTACTTTATATAATAATCATTGTTTATGCTTACTTTGGAGATAGATCAAATCGTGTTTCGAGTAATTTATTTAGATACTAGCTTCCCCTCGCAGCTTCGCCCGCGTGCTAATGTATATTTATTATGAATTGTAGCCTAAGTATTTTAATGGTGCATACTATGTTTCTGTAGTTACGTGAAAGAGTAACGAACGTTCATCATTTTTTACAAACTTTCTTGTTTAATATAGAATTTCAATAAGTAATATAAGTATATATAAGTATAATTTTAATAAGTAATAATAATAATTTTAATAAGTTTAATATTTTAATTAATAATTTTCAATGATTATTTTTTAGACATGTTAATAAATCGGAAATTATAATTTTATCTATAAAATGATATATAAGATAACATTTAAAGTACCAACCAAATTTTTAAAAACGATCCGGAATCGATTACACTATCGATCTATGAAAAACGAAAAATTAAAAAAAATAAAATATTTATCCATATAAAAATGCTTTGTTTACCTTCGAACGTTTTCCACCAATCGCAGTTGCATTTGCATTCTGGTGACGTCATGACTCGTACTAGGTACGACATAACGTAACAAGTGAAGCATTTTTAAGGACTGATTTAAATTATTGTTTATAAAATTAAATATTACAATTCGGCTGTAATATTTGGAATGCATAACTATTTAAGTATTTACCTCATTAACTATTTAAATATGGCCGGTCTCTTCTGAGTAACCCTTTATATAACAGAACAAAGTTTTCTGTATCACCTAGTTTATATTTATAACTAGCTGCGTGTCCCGATTTCGCTTGGATGGGAATTTTTATGATCATGTCATCTTTCAAGTTGCACGGTGTGCAAATTTGATTAAAATCGGTTAAGTAGGCTAGAAGTTCAATGCGAAAAAACACCGCGACCAGTAATTTATACATAAAAAGATTATATTTGTACAATTTTGTTAAACAGAGAAACTTCATCGTACCTATTACAAACAATATTTTATGCAATCGCAATATACAGGATCTGTACATTTCATATTTTTCATTTAATTTAAAAGAAGAACATTGGATTTTTAAAGACGCGTTACAATCACACAAGCCAACATTTAATTAGTCCACGGTATTCAGGATTTAGTTGCGAAACATAATGCTTGACTTTAGTAGTATAATTACAAAACTGGATATAAAGTAGCAAATCCTGGCTGCTACCCTTGGCTTCGCCAGCGATTAATAAAGATGTAAGCTATCCTATCTTTCAAGTTAGGTCAAACTGGACTCGGTGTGTAAATTTGATTAAAATCGGTTAACTAGTTTAGGAGTCCATCGTGGACAAACAACGTGACACGTAATTTATAAATATTATAAATGTTTTATTGTTACATGCAAAAATGAATGTCCGTTTCCCTATGTCATCGCATCTTGCAATTATTAATAAATTAATTATATTATTTCTAAACATATTCAGTTGGTCAGAGAATCAGCCAAATTCTATTTTTATACTCCTAAGTGACAAGGATGACTCACCGATTTTTTTACCTAAAATCACATAAAAAAACAGCAGAACAACGTCAAAGAAAGATCACATTTGTACAGTTTTGTTAAACAGAACAACTTGGTCGTATTACAAACAATATTTTGCAATATACAGGTATGCATTTTACATTTTCCATTCAATTTGAAAAAAGAACATTGGATTTTAAAACACGCGTTACAATCCCACAAGCCAACATTTAATTAGTCTGTGGTATTCAGGATTTAGTTGCGAAACATAATGCTTGACTTCAGCAGTATAATTACATAACTGGATATGAAGTAGCAAATCCTATGCAGTTTCGTTGTGCACAAAGTTTTAACAAGGCAACTTAATATCACTTTGCTCGGAATGCACGATTCGCCAGTTATTAATCATGCAGGACGGCTAGTTAGTGAAATTGGAGTGCCATACAGTACCGAGATCCGAGTTGAATGAGGCATACCAGAGCTGAGTTTTAGAAGAAGATTTAATATTCTTTGACGAGTAAACAAGCCCAAGCTGCAGCATTGTAGAATGGAACAATGAGATTATTGAATTACTATATTGTGTGTTGTGAATTGAGAATAAAAACGGTGGTGTTTTTTCAATTTTTATTTATTTAACTGTAAAAGACTTTGTTAGGTTGGTAACGAAATGATTTTATTGATTTACTGTCCCAGTGAACTTCGTTCCACCCGGTCAGTTTGTATGAGAAAAATTAAAAAAATCCTAGCTTCCTCGCAGGTTTTCCGTTTTTTATCTTCTAAACCTTCCCGGGACTAGAAAAAATAAATCAAAATTAGCTAAGTCGGTCCAGGCGTTCTCTAGTTTTAGCGAGATTAACAAACAGTAATTGTTTTTTTTTATATATACAGAGAGATAATTTTAGCGAAGTAAAACTGATAAAATTTGACTTCGGTTTTAGTTTACTCAAAAAAATATTATTTTCCACACATTTCATTTATACAGACGTAGTGATTGGGATGTTCATCTCGAAAGCAAGTTCTTTCAAACACAAAAATATTTTTTACAATCTGTAGCGTTACTCTTGAATTTCGATATCATGCGAATTGGAAATTAGAATCGTGTTTGTCACTTTAGGTACTTTTGAACGCAGTACTACCGTATTATTAACATTTATTACACAGAAATTCAAGTAACCCCGTTAAATATTTTATTGTTTACTACGAACTAAATGTTAATAATTCGCCAGTTTTGTGTTAAAGAGCACCTAAAATGACATACTCGACTCCAATTTTCAATATTGCTTGAGTCGAGCTGCGAGAGTAGCTAACCCTACTGTTCAGAAATTACTGAGAAATCCAATTACCTACAAAAAGAAATCACAGCTGAAAGTACAACCTCATGCTTTTTTCTAAGTCGGTTAAAACATTTAAGCCAAATATAAAATCAATTTACTACTATAGCCAGAGAGGTCAATTGTCTTTTAATCCATATTTAAGTCAACAGTTTCAATAAATTAAATGTCATTCGTTTCTTAATGTTGGCTGCAAAAGTGTAATTTTCCATATATTTATTCTTCTTCTTCTATTGTAAATGTGGCTTTCAATCGTTTATCACGACTTATTTAGCCTATGTTAGGTACAGGACCACCACACAGTCCATATTTTTATTCTTCTTATATTATAAATGTGGCTTTCAATCGTTTATCACGACTTATTTAGCCCATGTTAGGTACAGGACCACCACACAGTCCATATTTTTATTCTTCTTCTATTATAAATGTGGCTTTTAATCGTTTATCACGACTTATTTAGCCCATGTTAGGTACAGGACCACCACACAGTCCATATTTTTATTCTTCTTCTGTTATAAATTTGGCTTTCAATTGTTTATCACGACTTATTTAGCCCAGGTTAGGTACAGGACCACCACACAGTCCATATTTTTATTCTTCTTCTATTATAAATTTGGCTTTCAATTGTTTATCACGACTTATTTAGCCCATGTTAGGTACGGAACCACTACGCAGTCCATATTTTATTCTTCTTCTTCTATTATAAATGTGGCTTTCAATCGTTTCTCACAACTTATTTAGCCACCACATTTTTATTTTGTCAGATTCAACGACATAAAGCTTGGCACACAAGCTAGACTCATATCTTTAAATCCAATATAGTGAATACCATATTATGGCAATTCGTTCTTTTTCTCATTGTTGTTTTTCTTTTTCTCATTGTTGAGTGACAGTGATCGTAAAAATAGAAAAATTCGTAAGCCCCTCAATCAATGACTTTGTCAAAATAAATACATACATAACTAAATGCAGGGATACTGCCAAAAAACAGCTTCAACATTTTTGAAAGATAACAAATGATTCCGAAACGGTGCTACATAAATTCTATCAACATCGTGCTAGCACTTTATGAGTTATAGTTAATAATGCCTAAATCACTACATAGTATAAAACAAAGTCGTTTCCTCTATCCCTATGTCCTTTTATATGCTTTAATCTTTAAAACTACGCAAGGGGTTTACATGCGGTTTTTTTAATTGAGAAAGTGATTGAAAAGGAAGGTTTATATGTATATTTATAACCGTGCAAAGCAGGGGCGGGCTGCAAGTAATACCTAAACTTGAAGACCTCGTCATTGATTAGGGTAAAAAACTATTAGTAGGATCATAATAAAATTAATATGGCATCACTATTTTCAAAAAAAAGAACCATAAAAATCGGTTTGCTATTGGCCGAGTAATCCGCTAACAAACATACAATCGTAGTCGAATTGAGAACCTCCTCTTTTTGTAGTCGGTTAATAATAGTAACTGGAGTTGACTAAATATAACTGAGTCTGAAATAGAAAAACAATGTGCTATATAAAATACAAAACTGAGTAAAAGCGGAGCCAAACACTTTAATATTTATGTTATAATGGAAAAAATCTAAAGTAATAATAGATGATAGAGATGCTTCAAAATGTGAAACTCTATTTTGTGCTTACCAAGTGTGTGACTTTTTTTTTTCATGTTATAGGAAGGCAAACAAGCAGACGGATTTCTTGATGGTAAGAAATTCACGCCGCCTAGAGACACCAAAGATGGTAATGTTGCGCTGCTAACCTA
Source organism: Calephelis nemesis (assembly GCA_002245505.1). Taxonomy (NCBI): domain Eukaryota; kingdom Metazoa; phylum Arthropoda; class Insecta; order Lepidoptera; family Riodinidae; genus Calephelis; species Calephelis nemesis. The sequence continues at coordinate 92,001 of NJDD01006042.1, read as the reverse complement.
AGGTCAGGATGTTAGGCCTCAAACTAAAGAAAGTTTACCGTCTACCTTACCCTCCGAACCGGAACACGTCATGACGTTATGACGGCAGGAATAGGTAAGGCGTTGGTACTAATCCGAGCGAGTCGCTGCGAAAGTCTACCACCTAGTACACAATACACACTTAACTTTTGAAATCGGTTACCTTTATTGTAACGTACGGCCCGACTCAGGGGTGACAATTATCTTCTAATCAATAATTAAATTAAATTAGCATTTTCCCTACAAAATTGAACGTTAATATGTATTAACTGTTATTAAAAGTCTCAGTGCAGAAAAATCACAAGTGTTATTCAAACAATGTGTTTAAGCAAGGAATATAACACACTTACTTCTACATCTCATATATACTTACATCATATATACAGCAGTGGAAACTGAAATTTCCAATTCGTCAAGATTTCGATGAAATAAATAAAATGATCATCTCCGCGAGGATGAAACCCGTTCTGAGCTGCACGCCGCAAGCTGCAGTGCAATCAATACACCTAATACCCAGCTGTAAATTTAGCAAACGGAATACTTCTGGATTTGAAAATATCTGCTACGGAATATGTATATTCGGTTTTGTGGTAATTTCTTCAATATCGCCTCTGTGATCTAGCGAGTGTCGTCGAGTCTCGGGTTCGATACCCAGGTCAACAAAAAAATAAAAAAGTGTGTTTTCAATTCGGTGTGTGTGTGAGAGAGAGAGAGAGAGAGAGAGAGATAGAGAGAGAGAGAGAGAGAGAG
>NJDD01006042.1:33895-91133 GCA_002245505.1 Calephelis nemesis | reverse complement strand
TATGCGTGTGCGTTCATGTCTGTTCATGTGTTCATTTTTTTGGAATGACTAATATGTTGCCAACCTCGCGATTTTTACAATTCCACCCTTTTTAGTGGGCCGCGCAGAGTGCTCAGCCCTAGACATCATTATTTAACTGGATTGGACTGTTACTTACAACATCAGCAACAAGGGCTGTCTCCCGGGAGACCGTACCTCGACTTCGTGTTACATTCTGGGTGGACTTGATGGAGGAATAGTGGCAGATCGTCGCTAGGCATTAGGCGCCGGGCGCAAGAGAGGTCTTCGTCGGCGGCGACGGTGTAGTGTAGTGTGCTGTGAGTTAGTGTTGCTTGGATTGGGAGGGAGGCTCGCGTTTGCCGCGGTTATTGGATTTGTTGGATACGATAGGACGTGCTTCACGTGTTCACTGATATAGCTATGTATCTACTTACTCATACATTAAATTCTACCAAAGTAATAAAAAAAAAACGAAAAGCGTAATGGATTTTTTGGTAAATATATATATTTCGTCTAAGCGTCATTTTGTTTTTTCATTATTTCATTATGGAAAACTACTAAACTATTTTTGTTTTAATATACAGCTGTTATAATTGAAAAAATAGTGACACAATTTTAAATGTAAGCGGGTTTCATTAAAATCGAATAATTAAAAGTAGACATGGAGGTAAAATAAGTGAAAAATTAAATGAAAATTATTTACATACTAAATACGATTACTAAGAAGTTGTTACGAAATATTAAAGCATGCCAACATAATCTACAGTATTGTAATGAATTATTTATGTATTACGTAATCTCAAGGTCATAAAAGTAAAAGTAAAGTATCTTCACACCCATGTAAGAAAGAAGAGGTAAGCAGAGGCACAACTAGGGCACCCATGACTAGCCGAAGACACCAAGTCACACAATGTGATAGGTGGCAAGCCTATCGCCAACCGGGCCTATATCCAATTCCGAGCAACGTTTTTCTTGATAACAAAATTGGTAAAACCAAATATCCTTTTTGTTACACAACCCGGGATTTGAACCCGGAACCTCATGCAGTCAAGTCCAACACCTAAACCGCTAGACCACAGAGGCGATACTAAGACATAATTTATATTTATTACATACTAGCTGTCCCAGTGAACTTCGTTCCACCCGTTCTGTTTTAATGGGGAATAATAAAATATTGTTTTTCCCATTTTCCCTGCAATTTTCCCGGTTTATCTCATCATAAGAACCTTCTTCTAACAATAACTAACACAACAAAAAAAGAATTATCCAAATCGGTTCAGTCGTTCGGAAGTTATGCGCTTACCAACACATTTAGTAATTCATTTTTATGTTATAGACTAGCTGTCACCCGTTCGTTCCGGTTCGGAGGGTAAGGTAGCCGGTTAACTTACTTTTGCTCAAGGCCCAACATCCCAGCCTCTGGTTGGCAACGCATCATTACCACCTTAGGTGTCTCTAGGCGGCGTGAATTTCTTACCATCAGGAAATCCGTCTGCCTGTTTGCCTTCCAATGTTATATAAAAAAAACATAACTTTTGAAAATATTGAGTTTTTGATAAAGCAATGCAATGCACTATTTATAAAATGTGCAATTCACAAAATACAATTACATTTTTTTAATAAAAAGAAATGATTTGTTGAGTTGATACAAAGGATGTCTTTTTTACAAATACAAGTAAAGCTGAGATGTATCACAGCATAGTATAAAACAAAGTCGCTTCCTCTGTCCCTTTGCCCTTTGTACTTAAATCTTTAAAACTATGCAACGGATTTTTATGCGGTTTTTTTAATATATAAAGTGATTCAAGAGGAAAGTTTATATGCAGCTGTATTTAATACACGTGCGAAGCCGGGGCGGGCTGCTAGTAATGAATAATGTAGGATGAATAATATCGAATAAGCTCACTGCTTTTCTGTCAGAACTACAGTTACTACTGCATACTAATAGGAGCTCTAGACGGTCGTAAACACGCTTTCCAACAAAGGTAACCTTAGCGAATACGTTTTTCTATCTTTTAATAATTAATCGCCTATGTGGTCCAAGTGTTAGACTTGACTTCATGAGGTCCCGGGTTCAAATCCCGGGTCGGACAACAAAAAAAAATATGGTACTTTCAATTTTCTAATAAAAAAGTGTTGCTCGGGATAGGATATTATGTGCCCGGTTGGCGATAGGTTTGCCACCTTTCACATTGTAGGACTTAGTGTCTTCGGCAAGTCGTGGGTGACCTAGTTGTGCCTCTGCCTACCCCTTCGAGGATATGGGCGTGAAGATACTTTTTTTAATAATTATTAGCTTGGATTAAATCAGACAGATGCAAACAAATGTTAACAACCAGAGTTTACAACCGTCTACAACGTGCTTAAAACTTAGTGGCCTCTAATGTAATATAAATTTCCACAGGTTGCATGGGTGCGTGTGGATACACAAACAATTTTGAGCATTCACCACAATATAATAACCCAAAACCCACGCATCAGCCTCTCCTACAACGACCACCGCTCGTGGTACCTCCACATTAAGAACGTGCAAGAGGTGGACCGAGGCTGGTACATGTGTCAGGTCAACACCGACCCGATGCGGTCCAGAAAGGGATACCTTCAAGTTGTGGGTAAGGTGTAAAACTTTATTTTGCAGTCCTAGGTTAGCGATTTTGACTAAGTGATATAAATAAATAAATATCCCTGGACAATTTACACGAATCGAATCTAGCCCTAAAGTAAGCAAATTGCATGCTTGTGTTATGGGTGTTAGTGAACGATTCTAATACATAGAAATACTTAAATAGATACCAGAATAAGTTTAATAAACACCCAGAGCAGGAAATGCAGACATCTAAATATTCATAATACAATTGCCTTCCCCCGTCGAAACCGAGCCTCGTTGATAATAATCGGTGTTAGACGTGTACGCTAGCCACTCAACCAATGTTTAAATTTTATATTTTACATTCCTAGAGATATTTACTAATACATATCTCTCTCCCTATACAAATCTTACTGTTACAGTTTATGTTTAAATATGCTTTATTTCAAATCCAAATTTTAAATCCAAAAATTTAAACTTTTTAATAACCCCTGCCAAAACCTGTGTCAGTATATGTTTGTCTATCTATTACATGTAAAGGACTACCCATCAAAACGTTTACAAAGGAAACCCCTTTAGTGAGCGCAAAAAAGTATATACTGTATATAAAAGTATATACTGTAATTACCAGCTAAATTTCGTAACAATAAATTTAGTAGATTCTAGGACATGGCAAAAATATGTTCTATTGTCCCATTTGTTCGAATGCACTGATATTTAACCGACTTCAAAAAAAGTGGAGGTTCTGAATTTGACTGTTTGTTTTATTGTTTATTTGTGTTTCGCCAATCGATTTCGAAAAAAAAAACTATGCATTGTTAAGTGTTACGCAAAACTACTAGTAAGATGTTGATCAAATTTATTTAAAAACATTTTGGAACTAGGAATAGGAACTTAGGAATGCTTAAATATCCAAACCAACCACAAAACCGGTTTTTGACGCGCGCATGCTTCTCATTTTAATTATAGAAAGTAAGACTGTCATGTATACCCATTATAGCCTACTTACTTGTGATAAACTGGCTTTATTTAAATGCATATTTTTGTAATGTTATAGTTTAGTTAAAATCAGTTAGTGTTGAGGGATCATTGTCATGCCAGAACGAAATTGTCTAGACAGACTATAAGTTTACAGACAATTTTATTGAAATGTAATTTATTTTAAGAGTTGATAAATAAATAAACAAAAAAAACTGTTTGCTATCCTTCGAAAAAAGAATTATCAAATCGTAACGTGTTCATGATTGGAATTAAGGACTTGATTTGAATTGTTTTTCGCAGTTTTAGTATGCTTCATTATTTTTTTAAATATCTTCAATATCTAGAATTCACTTTTTTTTGGTTTTATTGCATTAAGTATTTAGATGGATAAGATATAACACATTAAACATGTAAAAAGTTCATCTGATGTATTAATAATAAATTATTCTAAAATAGTTAAGCTGCCAACGATATTTTCGCTTATTTACCAAATTCTAGCACTCATTTCTTAATTAGCTGTACAACAAACAAAATTATAATCGCAAGTTTGAGTGCTTTAAAGCTTGTTTGTCTAATAACTTATAAAATATCGATGCTTTGATTCGAGGCAGTGGATTTTCTTAGTTTCAGCTAGATCTAAATCTAGTTCAAGCTTATCGGATTACAGACTTGTTAAACTAGAGATAAATCACTCAATCTAAAATACGTTCTCTCTTGATTAATAACAGTACGTAGAATTTATAAAATATGTCTAATTAATTTCCTTGCCTTAAGTAAAATAGAGCATCTGCCTTCCAGCCAGGTAGCTCGTAAGAACTATGGAACTCGTATTACTGATGACAGAGTTTTGCAACTTTTCAGGGTCACATTATGTTTTTTTTATGATATTGGAAGGCAAACAAGCAGACGGATTTAATGATATTGAGAAATTGACGCCGCCTAGAGACACCAAAGATGGTAATGGTGCGTTGCCAACCTGAGGCCGGGATGTTAGGCCTCGAGCAAAAGTAAGTTTACCGGCTACCTTACTCTCTAAACCGGAACACGTCATGATGTTATGGCGGCAGGAATAGGTAAGGCGGTGGTACCAATCCGGGCGAGTCGCTGGGAAACTCTACCACCTAGTCAGATGTCACGGTGTTAGTGACGGTGAGCCTATGCTCGCCTTTTACGAGCTGCCTGGCAAGGAAGGCAGATGGTCTATTCTACAAAGGAGCCCGGACCAACACGGGGTATGTGATGGTAGAGTAGTTGCTAGACTTGAATAATTAGCCAAACATCCATTGCATAGGACAACGACACTCCTTCAAAATGTATGGTGTCTATAGGCAACGATTGTCTTTTTTTTCACTTGTTGTCACATAAAAATACCTACATTTATGTCTAGCAACAGGTTTTTATTGGTTATTTCAAGACTAATTAATCTCTGTTTAATCTCAATTTTAAAATATATAGAGACGAAAGTAATCCAAGGTTCTACTTGGTATTACCAGTCTTTAATATTTATTATGAAGTATAAGTCATTACTCTTACATTAATCTTTGCTTATTAATATTTTGATCAATAAGACGAAGTTTCCGCTAATGCTTTAAAGGAGTCAAAATCGACAACAGACGTAGAATTGTGATTAAGTATTAAAGTAGTAGAATTTTCTATAAATAAGACAAATACCATAAATTTTAAAGACCGCCTCGTTGGTCGAGTGGCTAGCGTACACGCCTAACTACACCGACTAACCGCGAGGCTCGGGTTCGATTCCCAACGGGGGCAGGCATTTGTGTGATGAACATTTAGATGTCTGCATTTCCGGGTCTGGGTGTTTATTGAATTTATTCTAGTATCTATTTAAATAATTCTATGTATTAATATCGTTGACTAACACCCATAATACAAGCATATAATTTGCTTACTTTGGGGTTAGATTCAATTTGTGTACCTTATCGAGGGATATTTATTTATTATTATTATTTTACTCCCACAGTAAATTTACTTATGCTTTTGTACTAATACGCTATCATAGAAATAAAATATGTAAAAACAAATTTACCAAAAAATCACGACGAAAGAGAACTATCATTACCAGAAACTTATTTTGGCACCTGAGCCAGTGGAGTTAGCTTTTGCCTTCGTATTTGCAACCAAAATAAATGTGAAACTTTGTCTTTGCAATAAGCTCGAGTTGGCTTTGGTTTCATTAAATATTAAAGGAGTTCAAACTGCTTTATATCAAATTTAATAACTGATTTGTACTTTGTGGTTGCCTGGTATCTGATCTATAGTAGTTTTTTTAATGATATTGGAAGGCAAACAAGCAGACAGATTTGCTGATGATAAGAAATTCATGCCGCCTAGAGACCCCAAAAGTGGTAATGATGCGTTGCCAAACTGAGGGCCGGATATTAGGCCTCGAGCATAAATAATTTTATCGGATACCCTACCCTCCAAACCGGGTATGTCTTCATGCCGTCATGACGTTATGTCGGCAGGTATAAGTAAGGCGGTGGTACCAATCCGGGTGAGTCGCTGCGAAACTCTACCACCTAGTCAGGTATCACGGTGTTAGTGATGGTAAGTCTATGCTCGCCTTTTACGAGCTGCCTGGCAGAAAAAGCAGCCCGGACCAACTCGGGTCACTTCTTTATCATAGATAGATTATCCTATCCTCCAGAACAAACAACGAATAATAGATTAATTAGCTATGTTACTAGATAACTAATATTACTAAGCAAAGTGGTTGTCATACTTTGACACTGAAAGAATTGTTTTTTTCTTTTCAATTCTTAGGTATTCCCCGGCCACAGGAAAGCGATTCTTCTATATTGTCAATGGGTCTATAGACAGTTGTTGTCCCATACTATAAGGAGAGCTGTTAGCCTGTTTGTTATGCTATCACTTAATTTTTTTGAAAGGATACTATATAATTTTGACCACCTCATTGGTCGAGTGGCTAGCGTACACGCCCAACTATACCAACCAACCGTGACGCTCGGGTTCTATTCCCGGCAGGGGCAGGCATTTGTGTGATGAACATTTAGATTTTTGCATTTCCTGGTCTTGATGTTTGTATGTATTAATGTCGTTGAATAACATCCATAACACAAGCCTATAATTTTCTTACTTTGGGGTTAGATTCCATTTGTCCAGGGATATTTATTTTATTTGTTTACCGGGTAAATTTATATAAGTATAAAGTGTGACAGCGACTTACTGGTGACATCTATGGTATCTGAAGGTGACGGTTTTTTTTGTGTTATAGAAAGGCAAAGAAGTAGGCGGATTTGCTGATGGTAAGAAATTCACGCCGCCTAGAGACACAAAAGAGGGTAATGTTGCGTTGCCGACCTGAGGTCAGGATGTTAGGCCTCGAGCAAAGGTAAGTTTACCGGCTACCTTACCCTCCGAACCGAAACACGTCATGACGTCATGGCGGCAGGAATAGGTAAGGCGGTGGTACCAATCCGGGCGAGTCGCTGCGAAACTCTACCACCTAGTCAGGTGTCACGGTGTTAGTGATGATAAGCCTATGCTCGCCTTTTACGAGCTGCCTGGCAAGAAAGGCAGATGGTCTATAACTCCGTTATCACCGCGAGAAACGTTGACTTGTTCGTTCATGCCATAAAAATGAAGTGACATTTTGGAAGAAATCTATCTCAAAAAAGGATTAAATTGATTCAATAGACAACGATATTTTTTGAGCGACCAGCGAACAAGCAAACGATTTCTAATAGTAAAAGGTAAACGATGGTCTACAGACACCGAAGCCAAAATATAGATTATAGGTGCGTTAACGTCCTATGCGTCCTATAGGATGGTAGGCTACGTGTGGAAGTCTACCGGCTTCCCTGCCCTCCGGACACATGACAATGTCATTATGGCTGCCGGAATGTTTATGGTGTTGGATCCCTGCCGGGCAGGTAGCTACACAAGAGTAGTGCTGTGTACCTGTCTGAATCTCTACCGTCACTTCTTACAAGCTGTCTGAAGTTATCAATATTTTAATATATCGCTATATATAGCTTTTTAATTAATAATTTTTAATTGAACAATTTAACATTGTAGTTCCACCAATCATCATCGACAATATGACGTCCACGGATATGGTTGTCCGGGAGGGGACTAACGTGACGATGGTGTGCCGAGCAATGGGGTATCCAGAGCCTTACGTCATGTGGAGGAGAGAAGACGGTCAGGAGTTCAACTGTAATGGCGAATCAGGTATGCCCTATCCTAATATTTTATTTAATATATTATGTCATACTAGCGGCCCGGTACGTGCTTCGAACGTGTAGTTCTCTTACTAGTCTGTGGTGCTTCGCTATGTATATGACCGCATGAATGACATACCACGACAGAAAAAGAAAAAAAAACAAGTGAAAAAAGTTTTATGACATGATAAGCTCAAACCCTATCTGATAAAAGTTTGAATTTGACTAAAAAATACCCATTAATAAAATGATCCGCCATTTATTGAATTTATTTGTCACAAAAAATAGATAAATAAAGAACCGCTCGACCGTTTTATGCAAACTTCACACAAACCATATCTACTAAATTGTCCATACAAAGCCTAAGTATTTGGTTTGGATAGGTGAGCCCGTTCTTAGTTATAAAATTACAACAAAAAGTGGCATTGATTTTTACGTATATAGATGTAGATAATACAGACACTTAAAATTATGAGGAGATTTTTGAGCGTTTTCACTGGCTAAACTAAACTGAATAATTTTAAAATGGATATAAATATGTAAATCACTTAACTATTTTTAAGATCTTGACGTTTAGAGATTATTGAATATTTTTCATTTGATTTTTGAAAACCGTTTTGCTCAAAATAATATAAAAAACAGAGTAAGAGGTCTATGGATCCTCGGTTCTAGTGAAGTTAAGGCATAAGCAAAAGTCGAGGTCTCACTCCTATTAAACTTATTTTGTCTTATTAATAAACACACCGTAAAGTACTCCAAGGTTTAGCTTGGTATTATAGTCTTTATTACAATGTGATACTATAATATCAACTTAATTTTAATACCCTAAACCACGTTTATAATAAGACGGGTTGTGTGTACTGCTCAATAAAATTGCATTCCAGTACGATTTTTTTCATTTTCATGATCAGATTAACACTACAATATTTATTAAATTTTTAGCCCCTAATAAAAATAAGAGGTATTATAAGTTTTAAAATTACATTGACGTATCAGAAATGAATCCCATTGCCACAACATACGGTTTTACAATCAGTGGTATTTCAATGCCCGTATTTAACATCAAAAACCCATCTAATATTTGGCCTACGTACTGTGTAATTTTCGTAAAGTTCTAAAAGAAAAAAAAGTATCTTCACGCCCATATCCCCGAAGAGGAGGCACCCCGAAGAGGTGGAATTGTACTCATTTACCTCTAAAAATTAAAACTTAAATTAAACAATCATTTAAAATTATAACCAAAAAAGAATCTTCACGCCCCGTAGAGGCGAAGGCACAACCAAAGCACCTATGACTAGCCGAAGACACGAAGTCTCAAAAATGTGATAGTTGGCAAGCGTATCGCCAACCGGGCACATATCCAATCCCGAGCAACATTTTTTTTATTAGAAAATTGCAAAACCCAAATTTTCTTTTTGTTGCCCGACCCGGGGTTCGAACCCGGGACCTCATGCAGTCAAGTTTAACACCTGAACCGCTAGACCACAGAGGCGACACATGCACACACACAGATTCTAAAAGATATTTTTTTAAATGTTTCTAAGTAGTAATTTACTTTAATGGCATTATAGTAACAAATTCGAGGATTTAAACTGACAAATAAATAAAAAAGTGTCGCAAATAGAGTGAAGTATCTTCCGGGATCGCGACCAAGCGCCACCATGAATAGTCGATTGTATAATCTAAATAAATATCTCCGTTAAGCATTTCGATAAATCAAATTTCTTCACAAAACGCTTCAACGTATTCCAAATTCACGGGACCTGAAATTTCACATTTTTGTAAGATTAAGCAAATACAAAATCCAATGGTTCGAGAAAATGAACGTGCTACGGTGAAATGACAATTTGAGCCAATTGTTTTGTACAATTCTCCTAAATTGTGCAATTGGTACGTCAAAACATTTACAAAATAGATTTTTCGGATACCGATGGGTTGGATTGTGTAACGGACAGATTCTTTGTTTAAATTTGTTTTCGTATATCTTCTTTCTTCTATACATAGTATACAACAAAGTCGCTTCCTCTTTCCCTATGTCCTTTTGTATGCTTAAATCTTTCAAACTACGCAACGGATTTTGATGCGGTTTTTTAATAGATAAAGTGATTAAAGAGGAAGGTTTATATGTATTTTTGTGGCGGGCTGCTAGTCTTTATATATATAATTCTTCTGCGAGTGTGTATGTCACTGAACTCCTTCTAGACGGCTGGACCGATGTTGATTTAAGGTTTTGTGCGTGTTCAAGGGAATTCGAGAATGGTTTAGATTCACAATTTGGTCTCCTGGAAAATGTTTTTTAAATTAACTTTTTAATAATAAGTAGTCGTTGATTTTAGAAAGTTTCACATTGGGTCCGACAGACTGCGCTACTGTCGAAGCATTAACGTCAAGCGATACGAAGTTTGTTGGGTCAGCTAGTCTTATATATAAGAAGCAATTGCTATTCGTTAGTCTTGCTAAAACTCGAGAAAGACTTGGCCGATTTAGCTTATTTTGGATTTGAGTTATTTGTGCCAGTCCAGATCAGGTTCAAATGGTAAAAATAAAGGGAAAACTGTAAGGAAAATAGTAAAACAACATTTTTTTATCTATCTATATTAGTGTTAAGGGAAATACATTTCAACTTTTCTTGCAACCAAATTGATATGTAGTAGTATGTAGTAATACTATTAAAATTATGCGCCTCGGCTATATTTGTCAAGCTTCAGAAAACCGGAATGTATTTTAAAGTAAATTTTGTTATTACATATCATTTCACTTAAATTTACATGAATCGGTCAATTAAAAAATAAAAGTATATAACGTAAAAAGAGTAAACACACACACACACACGATTAGAGTATGTGTGTGACATCATAACTTTTGAATGCAATCCTAAAACAAAAAAAAATCAATAACCCCCGATGAAATGTATGTGTACACACGCTAGATACTATCAAAGAACCAGGTCGATCACTTAAGCTTTTAAACAAAAAAAACTGGTTTCAAATCGGTAAATCGGTTCGAAAGAGGTGCTAGATGGTAGAGTTTTGCAGCGAATCCCGGATTGGTGTTCTTACCTATTCTTGTCGAAATAATGTCAGCGCTTGCCTTTAACGTGTTTCAGTTCGGAGGGTAAGGTAGCCGGTAAAGTTACTTTTGCTCGAGGCCTCACATCCCGGCCTCAGGTTGGTAACGCACCATTATATTTACACAATCAGCCTAACACCACGGCCAAGGACAAAGACGCACCAATAACATACATGGCACCTATAAGCCGCGGTTGTCTCCTATATCCTTCCACCATCAGGACACACGTTTATTCGTTGTACTCTTGTATAAACAAGAAAAGGGAGTTTTGGCGCCATTGTGAAAGATGGTCGTAGTTTTTTCGTCATTATTGAATTTTGTATAAATTATGAGTAAAATTAGTTAATTTAGGCGGGAATAAGTTTAATTTTATTATTATTATAGCATCCAAAAAGCAAAAAATTACAAAAAAATATGTTCAGATAAAGTGCACAAATGAAATATTTATAAGGAAATGAGTGTATTGTTTATTTCCTTGCTGCCGCCAAATCTCACTAAATGAGTTTGAGTAATGAAGCCACCGCTTTACGCAAGACTCTGACATGACTTTTGACCTGAAATGACTTAGAATCAGAATTTAAAAAAATGCATTCACTTGAACGGTACATATGGTACTTGTGCGCGTCGACATTTCTTTTAAACTACCACCGGACCGGAATCTTTTGATATAAGACTGTTAAAAAGAATTTATTAATACGAAAGACGTGGCATCATGGTTTAAGGTCTTAGCCGGCCCCAGAAAGGGGCAAATAAATTGAAAGAAAAAAAATTAAAATTCAATCCTACCAAAACTCCAAATTAAGTTTTACTAAACCAACACTTTCTTGCAGTGAACGTGGTGGATGGGGAGAACTTGACGATATCGAAAGTGTCACGTCTCCACATGGGAGCGTACTTGTGCATCGCTTCAAACGGAGTACCTCCTTCAATCAGCAAACGAGTTGTTCTTATGGTGCAGTGTGAGTATTTTCACTTCATGAGATTTTATTTCACGGGGAAGTTATTTAGAGATTTCCAATAATATTATGTTAATTCAAATATTACTTTTATCTATATACTAAAGGGGAACAAAACTAAATCTGTGCATAAAATCTTTTTTAGAAACAATGATTGCTCCATATTATATTCAAGATACAGACCTCAAAACAAGTTTTTGACTGTTAGACTGGTCACTTTTCGCGCAATAACTTTGATCTACTTGATAGTATCATACTAGGTGGTATAGTTTTGCATCGACTCCCCCGGATTGGTACAGCCGCCTTACCTATTCCTGCCACCATAACGTCCACTGCTTGCCGTTGACGTGTTCTGGTTTGGAGGGTAAGGTAGCCGGTAAACTTAGCTTTGCTAACCTAACATACCGGCCTCAGGTTAGCAATGCGCCTCCTCCTTTGGTGTCTCTAGACGGTGTGAATTTCTTACCATCAGGAATTCCGTCTGCTTGATTGCCTTCCAATTTCATGAAAAAAAGATTGTTACATATTGATGACTTTAAACCTAATTTTTCGTAGGACTTGCCTTACACTCCAACCTATTACTTAAGATACATTTAACTGCTAGAAAATGTTTTGTTCCCATCAATAACCGCTAAAAGTTTCTGTAACTTTTTTGCGAAGTAGCGGGGAACAGGTTTAATAAGAATTGAGGGGAGTAAAAATGCAAACTGAAACCGACTTCAAAATCAATACTACATACTCGGTGTAATCAACAACGGTATATTTTATTAAATATCAAGTCATAAATAAATATACCTACACAAATTTATTGAATTGACCCCAATTTACGAAAATGATATGCGTATGATAAGGGTGTTAAATACTTAAAAAGATACCAATATAAACTTAAAAAATACCCAGAAAAATACACTCATCTATGTACATGACATTAATGCCTGCCCCCGTTAGAAATTGAACCCATGCCTCGCGGAGAGTTAAGCGTGTACGCTAACTTCTCGGCCAACGAAGTGGTCAAATTCATAGTCTGGTGAAGTTGTAAAAACCTCGCGGTTAGCAACATATTAGCCATTTCAAAAAAAGCGATTAAATGTAAGTCATACACCAGTGTTTCTGAAATATAATGAAGGACATTCAAGAAAAGGACTGACTGACTGACTGACAAGAGAAGACAATAAAACTGTGATATTCCTGATGTTGTAACATCAGACGCTGTTTGTGAGTGGTATAGATCATTTTCCATCAGGCTAACTGTTTGCCATAACAGAAAAACTATAGGAACCTTATATAGGATCCCATATACTAATATGGGATAAAACCGAAACAAAAGCCAAAACTATTTTATAGTCAAAACTGACCAAAACCGGAACCGAAACCGAAATTTTTGGTCAGTAACTAAATACAATATATACATATATAAAAAGTATATTTTCGCCAATATCCCCGAACAGGTAGGCAGAGCAAACAAACAGATAACAGGCACCCACGACTAGCCGAGGACACTAAATCCCACAATGTGAAAAGTGGCAAGCCTATCGCCAACTGGGCACATATCCTGGCCATCATTTTTTTTAGAAAATTAAAAATACAAATTTGTTATTATTTTTTTGCTGTCCGACCCAGGAATCGAACCTGGGATCTCAAGAAGTCAAGTCCGATGCCAGACCGCTAGACCACAGAGGCGATTAACATATATCCGAATTAATAACCTACTCCTTTTAGGAGTTAGTTAAAACTAAGATAGCTAACATGCTCAAGAAATACGGACTGTAGTTCGAATAAGTAAACACAGATAATGAAACCCAGACGGTGCTTTATACTTATTAAAATACTACTTATTCATGATAAAGTTTCAATTATAAAAAAAAATTAATTTCTGATATTACTATAAATACGTATGTAATAATTATGTCACTAATTATTAATTATGTCAAACGTTAAGAAAATTATAGAAATAGTGGAATAATATTAATTATTTGTTTATTTTTTTGGAATTCATGGCAATGGTTTGACGTGATAGTATAACTATATAGTAATAGTATCTTAGTAACTTATTATAACTTATAATATCTTACTAACAATTTGATAGGTATTTAGAACTTTATCAATTGCATGTTTTGTATTGTTATTATTGTATGTTTAATCTCTTTACGTACTGAACCTATGTTTATATAATCTCCTCAAACAAAAAGGTAGTCTGGTAGAGATCGCTTAGTTTGGCGATAAGACCGCCTTTTGTGTACTGTAAACTATAGTAATATGCTCTTGTTAATACTTAATTGTACCATTTTGTAATAAGTTTAATTGTGCACAATAAAGAGTTCATTCATTCATTCATTTATCCTGGTTCCTCACCGTGGTCTGCTTTTCTATTTCACTTCACCACTTCTATTGATCTTCGCAGTTAATTAATAAACACCAAAATCTTTAAATACATACAAACACATCGATATTAATTACGCAAATTAAATTCTTGTCGAACCTCGTCCATACCTACCTCGTCCATAGACGTCATTGTATGTAATTTCTAATAACTCAACTTACAATAAGGTGTAAAAAACGTAATGTAGCAATTCCATCTCGTTATAATCAACACACGTTAACGAGACTATTTCTTAAGAACTTGAGCATTTCACGTCGTTTCCGTTGATAGTCAGCGTTTAGAAATATTATTTTTCTTAGGGTGAGGTCGTTAACGAGTATTTACGAGGACAGAGCGTCCCTACCTGACGCGTCTTCCGCCGGATCAGCTGTAATTGCACCCAATTAGACCATTATGCTGACGTGAATACGGACACGGTAATGGCGATATTATCTGTACCCTGAGCTAAAGATTTTGCGCTTCCGAATAGCGGTGAAATGTGTGCCACAGATAAAATATATAGTGGTTGTGAAATAACACATTTTTTATTACATTTTTTTGTGATATTGGAAGGCAAACAAGCAGACGGATTTCCTGATGATAAGAAATTTCCTAGAGATACCAAAGGTGGTAATGTTGCGTTGCCAATCGAGGCCGGGATGTTAGGCCTCGAGCAAAAGTAAGTTTACCGGCTATCTTACCCTCCGAACCGGAACACGTCATGACGTTATGGCGGCAGGAATAGGTAAGGCGTTGGTACCAATCCGGGAGAGTCAGTTTGTATTCGGTGTGATACGTTGGTTTCCATGGTCTATTTATATTTGAAACTAGCTGTCTCGCCGAACATCGTTCTACCCGTTGAGTTTGTATGTGGAAAAATAAAGTACTGTTTTTCCAAATTTCCTGCAATTATTCCGGTTTTTCTCTTCATAAGAACCTTCTTCTGACAATAACTAACAGAACAAATAAAAAAATTAGCCAAATTGGTTTAGTCGTTCGGAAGTTATGCGCTTACCAACACATTTAGCAAATGATTTCTGTATTATAGATGTAGTTTTGTTTTATATTTTTTCTAGTTATACTTTAAAAAAAAAACATTTAACTAACCAAAGTCTTATCCTAACGCGTTACTATTTTTTCCATTTGTAATCTTATTATAAGTAAATTACGTATCAAGTTGTTTGTCCGCGATGGACTTTTAAACTACATATCCGATTTCAATCAATTTTTTGCACACCGTGAGCACTTTGATACACCATAGAAGATAGCTTACATCTCAGTTTATGATCAAAAAAATTACTATCCGAGCGAAGCCGGAACAAGCAGCTAGTTTTATACAAAGTCAGGTTTTTAATTAACCAAAGTCTCAACTTGACTGACTTCAATTTGAATACGAGTACAATAATTGCGATATTGTCTATGCCTTCTTATTATCTGTACCTGCATTTACTACTCTATTTATAACTTTTGGTTATGTGCGTGTTGGGTGATGTTTACATTACCTTACTAAGGTATCGTGTTGTAGCACTATCTGATTGTTATTGTTCCTACAACTCTGGACAAGAAGATATGGGTATTCAGAAACAGGTCCAGTAAAAATTAGTCTAGTATGACCATGCGGAGAAGACTGGCTTGCATAGCTGTTGTAACAATGCAGGTCTGTGGACCAATGTATCACGTAACAATTCATATTGTGTCGCCATACTATTCCCTCTCCCCGGCTACTTTCTTTTTTTACAGCATAATAATACGGCGTAAGTAATTTCTCTGAAAATTGACAGGGAGGTAGCTTAGGACAAAGAGACGGATATAGGCTATTTTTTATCTCGTTCAACTGCGAGGAAATTACATTTTAATTTTTCACATGCAAACTGAACGGGTACGGGCGAAGTTCACAGGAACAGCTAGTTAAATTTAAAATAGTGTTCTCTAATTATTATGAGTAGTGAATTTTTTTTATAAATTTGTTTCACTAAGGCTATGTTTCACAATGTATCAGTAAAGCAATCAGTAGTTACTTATTGAGTAAATTACTGAACGGTTAAATCCTTTCAGTAACTTACAACGCGTTTCAGAACCGTCCTCACAGTATTTTTATGTGTCAAGTAGTTACTTAACACTTAAGAGGCTGACAAGTGGCAGCAATTGTTAATATTTGGGTTCCGAAGCACAGTTTTGTAAAATTAGCCACTGTTTTTGTGTAGATAATACGTTATCGGATTATATATTTTTATCAAGTTTTTAGTAAAAATGATATATACATTTTATGAAACATGAAGAAAAATTATAAATAAAACAGAGTTTGTTAAGCTTTTTTAAACTTTTGGTTGTTAAACTTTAGTTTATGACAACAAAACCAAATAAAATTGATTGCATAATATGAGAATGCACTTTTGACGAAACGTAAATGTCATCTGTCTTTTGGCAAGTGTCTCAATAGTCAATATGTTGAATATCTTCACATCCATATCCCCGAAAAGGAGCCAGAGGTACAAACACCCACAATGTGATAGGTGTCAAAACTATCGCTAACCAGGCACATATCCGATCCCAAGCAACGTTATCTTTCTTAGAAAATTGAAAATACGAATTTTCAATTTTTTTAGCTGCCCGACCCGGGGATTGAACCCGGTACCTCAAGAAATCAAATCGGATGCCAGACCGCTAGACGACAGACGCGATTAATCCATTTTTTGTTGTTATTTTGTATTTTAAACCAAAAAAAATATTTTATTAATTTTTCAATTAAATTGTTCACCTTTAATTGGAGCTCACCTTTAATGTTATTTGTTCGATTTCGAAATATTTGCAGCCTTCAAGGTTTGGTAACTAAATAAAAAAAATCATCTAACTCCTCTTCGATGTTATCAGAAATATCCATAATTTTCAAAAAGACATTTGACCCTAATAAACACCTTAAATGAACAATAGCAACTTGAGCCGAAGCCGAGTTTCTAGCCGAATAGAATGTGTTGAACACATCTGTTGACCATATTGTGTTGAAAGTTAAAGTTTACTCGACAAGTAAATAAGTTAATCGCTACTAAGTTACTGGGCAGTTTAAGTGATGAGTAGTGTTACAAGAGTGCTTATCAAGAGTGTGAAACACAAAAACGTATTTTACTTTGCACTTGGCTTTTGAGTAGCCTCCTTAGAACTTTACTTAGACATTGTGAAACACAGCCTTAATGTTGTGTACATAAACAGTAACTCTGGAATTATGTTTTTAGTGTGTCTTACGTTTTTTAAACTATTTTTCTCTAGAGTCAGATTTTTAGTTATTTGAAAAATTGAGTCCCTCGTAAGAAAACAGACTATATTTTCCGCTGCATTTTGCAATGAATATAGACACAAAACTGGCAATGAAATTTGTATTTATTCAGTAATGATTTAAGGCTTTAGAATTACAAGCTGAAGATAAAAAGTGTCTGCGCTTAGCACTAATTCTACTTGGAACAAATTGCTGATACGAATATGAATACAGTATCAACTGATCTGCAGGCATTTTATTGTGACGACTTTATCGCTTGATTTTACATCAGTCTCGAAATTTTTTTATTTGATTAAATTTTTATTTATAGACCTATTTGCAGACAGGTAAAACTCGTATAGATTGACATTATCACCTTTTCTTATTACTGTTCCTACAAAATTAATATTCATCATCGTCGTCTTTCGATTTAAAGGTTTATTTTTTTATGAGACCCGTTAGTAAACAAACACGCGGCTCTCCTGATGCTAATATTAATAGTAATAAAAAATACGAATGAGTATAACTAAAACATGTACATAGTTATTCCTAATAATACATCCCACGCGGTCATTGAACTTTATCAACTAAATAAGGAGCACAAAAAGTGCTATAACTTATTTATTGCAACACTTATTTTATTTTTTCTGCAGTTAAATATTTAAAATATCCCGTTCGAGCTTTAATTTGTAAAGACCTTGATATACATCCGGTAATTTATCAATTTCCATAAAAGGTTAGATAGTTAAGAACTTAAACTTAAATTAAACATTACACTAAACTTATCCTGTATGCCTATCGGGGACGTGTATTTATTTGACCCAAAAAGAGCATATTCTGACATATTACCGAGGACATAAGGATATTAAACTTTATGTACGACCTGACTTGTCTCTGCTGAATTTCATCCTATAACCAATGAGGAGATTTCCTTGAATTCATACAGCACTATTGTTTTACATTCCTTTTAAGAAAAGGTCACGTAATTTTCACTCGATTAAATAGAACTCGGAAAACGTCCATTTAGAAACCGTTTCATTTTCTCAAAACATTATTAGCATTCAAATATGTTTTTGTTTAATTCAAATACTTGTAGTTTTTATTACTAAAATTGTCATGAATGTTGATTATTGTTACGTGCTTAATAGGGGCTTTCGACGGTTGTAAACACTAGTTGTAAAAGCTCATTTTCGTACGTCTAGGATGAAGATTTACTAAAAAACGACCGTTTGCACTCTGGGAGTGCCAGCAGGAGTGAAAGTTTGAATATTAACGTTGTGCATTTTTGATATTTTGGAATAGTTAGGGAATAATTTTGCACGACTTGCTTTAATTATCGGTATGAAAGCACTATCATTTATGTGGTACAACACAATATTCATTTATTGCGCTATCGTACACAAACATGACAACACGAACGTTTGGTCAGGTCACGTGTCCTGACGCGAGTTTAGAAGTTTTTACCCATTCCAAAAAAAGTGCGCAACGCTGCCAAAGAAGTTTTCACTTCAAAAAATAAGATTTATCGAACGAATAAACCAAAGTTTCCTCCAAGGTTACCTTCATTGGAAGGAGTGCTTACAACCATCTAGAAAGTACTTATGTTAGTTATTCAACTGTCACAGTTTTTGTAACTAACACTTTTGTAACAAATTTAATAATACCAATTTTAAATGAACAAAGGTTCCCGAGATATTAAATTATGAAAACACACACCAAGTACCATTTATTTTTTAAAATTTAATTGATTTTTTCAACCCCCGTCTAAATAAGAGGAATGTTTTAGATAAAGAGTAAAATTAAGTAAAAGTAAGTATTAGTGTTGCTCTTTCTGGGGCTTTATATCTTTTGAACGGATGGACGGACTTTAAAACATTTTTGTTTGTAAGTTGATGTGGTCGAGATGGTTCTTAGCTACGTTGCTTATAGGCTAAGCCAAAAGTTTTTGGAAATTTTAGATTGCAGAATTATTTAGAACGCTGTTTCAAATTATTACAATTTAAAATATTGTATTAACTAATAATATCAGAGCTAAAGCTTTTGTTAGAAATACAACAAAATTATAATACCTTTTTTTAATACAATTTTTAAAATGTGCTGTTAATGCATCTCTTAATTCAGAATAAATGAATGAATTCCAAAAAAAATTGTAAAAATCCTGTTTTTCGGAATCCTCAGATTTTTTGGAATCCACTTCGGGAATCGCTGCGATACTCGTATTATACTTGTTTTAATCCTTATACTAATAAAATTTAGTAACTACTGATCGTAGGCAAGCGCAAGCAAGAATGGCGAAAGCTAAAGACTATGCCACGTCAGCTTACAAACACAAAAACACTCATCGAAATCGGTTGATTAGTTTAAGATCTATGACACCACAAACTAATAGATAGACTAAAACAGATAAAACTTATAACACCCCTTTTTCTGGTCAGGGTTTAAAAGTATAACTGAAAGTGAAAAAACACCCGATTTGAACTTGGCTTATGCATAGATTCGAACGCAACCAAAACTCCATTTTCACTGTAAAAAGCACATGTTTTTTATAGGATTTTCACTGCAGCGTGCCCTTTGATATCAATGTCGTTGACATTTTAGTTTTCAAAACACTTTGAATGAAAACGAAGAGTGTAGTTTTATTTTTTGTGATATTGGAAAGCAAACAAGTTGACAGATTTTCTGATAACAAAAAATACACGTCGACAGTAGATACCAAATGTTATACTGAAAATAAAAAGTTATTTCACGCCCGTATTCCGGAAGAAGTACAGACTGCCTAAATGTTACACTAGCTAGCCATCTCGTTTAATTAATTTGAATGCAATCGGAGTTAAATCTTTTTAATAAATAATACAAGTAAAGTATGTTTGAACCCTTATTGCCGATGAGGTAGGCAGGGGCACAACTTACGACTAACCGAGGATACTAAGTCCCACAATATGATAGATGGCCAATTCGGCCAATTGT
This sequence comes from Calephelis nemesis, assembly GCA_002245505.1. NCBI lineage: Eukaryota > Metazoa > Arthropoda > Insecta > Lepidoptera > Riodinidae > Calephelis > Calephelis nemesis. The sequence continues at coordinate 70,759 of NJDD01006042.1, read as the reverse complement.
AGATCATACAAATTTATTTATGTACGTTGTTTTTATTAAAAACCATTGAAGACATTTTCTTTTTGTTGCCTTACCTGGGCATCGAATCCAGTACTTCATACAATCAAGTCCAACACCTGACGGTTAGACCACATGGGCGATTCAAATGTTGTAATGGTATTACTACACCTGACAGATGTTAAAACTTTAATGCAACTACGTTTATCGACCACCACTCTCACCGGAACACTACAATGGCAAGCACCAAAGTTATATCAGCAGGATTATATAAGTTATAGCAATATTATTTAGCCTTATTCTGCTTTTCGTCATTCATAGTAACAAATGTGAATGTGTGTTTGTCCTTCTTTCACGTCGCCATAAAGCGATATTATAAGGTTTCTAGACATCAACTGTTAGTTTTAAAATAAAAACAAAGGTATTAATTTCTGGTCTGTTTTAAACCGAAACAAAATTAAAACTTTCATAGTTTTTATTTCAATATTCTCTATTATTTTTTCATAACAAAACACTGTCGCCTGAAAACTGTCTAAAAACTGTGTACTGTTGTGTAAAAAGTAGCGGTCCGGGTGTTGGACTTGACTGCATGAGGTCCCGGGTTCGAATCCCGGGTCGGCCAACAAAAAGAAAATTGGATTTTTCCAATTTTATAATAATAAAAAATGTTGGTCGGGATTGGAAATGTGCCCGGTTGGCGATAGGCTTGCCACCTATCACATTGTGGGACTTAGTGTCTTCGGCTAGTTGTGGGTGCCCTGGTTGTGCCTCTGCCTACCTCTTCGGGGATATACTTTAATAAAATACTTAAGAAATTAAAATAAAGCACTCTCTTTCGAGTTATCTAAAACTTTATTCCTAACTAGCTGACCTAGAATCGTTAATTTGGCACTCGATGCTCTCTGCAAAACCTTTAGTAAGATATACGTTTATATAAGATAACGTGTGTGCTCAAACGTTTCACTACATTCCAAATTTACAGTAATTTGGTCAAATTTACAGTAAGATAGCCGGTTAACTTATTTTTGCTCGAGGCCTAACATCCCGGCATCTGGTTGGCAACGCACCATTACCACCTTTGGTGTCTCTAGGCGGCGGGAATTTCTCACCATTAGGAAATCCATCTGCTTGTTTGCCTTCCAATTTTAAAAAAAAAAAAACAATCCGGGTGAGTCGCTGCGAAACTCTTCCACCAAATTTATTAAACATCTAGACTCAGAAATACAGTCAAATAATACATCATCAAAATATGCTTGCGTAGTCGGGAATTGAAGTCAAGCCTTTCATATTTATGAAACAGCGAGGGGTGCTCGCTAATCGACACCCCCCACACAAACATATTTTTTGTTTATATTGAAAAATATTTGCGACACCTTAATTTCGGATTTTTGTCACAAAAAAAATTCCATAGTAGGCATTTGTTCATTACTTTCTATGATGAACTTGACTTCTTTTCTTTCTTCTTCCATGACTATAATTATGCTCAATTATAGTGCAAAAATCGATCTAGTATTTTATTGGTAGTATGTCATAATTTGGTATTCCTTTTTTCGAAAAATGATACCGAGGTAATCGCTTATAACTTTTATTAACATCCTAGTACTAGTTTTGAGTTAATAATGTATACTTTTGTGGTTATATAAACGACATCATTAATATTCATTTGTAGATTATATATTATATATTTATTTATATTATAGATAAATATATAACATATATAAAGTTGACAAGGCTGATAGATTTCAACAGAGTCTTTTCCTATCGTTTCTTTTGGGCTTTTTCCATCAATAACTGTTACTCGATAAAAAAAGGTTTTCTATCAGCGCCCGCCCGATCAATTATTGGCAAATATATTTTCCCCCTTTAATAATGGATATTTAATTAAATCTGATACAATTTTGCGCAGTTCCACCGATGTTATCGATCCCCAATCAATTGGAGGCTGCATATGTCGGGCAAGATGTAACATTGGAGTGCCACACGGAGGCTTACCCATCCTCCATCAATTACTGGACTACGGACAGGGGAGACATGATCATATCAGGTTAGTAACAAGCCCAATAGATTAATAGCCATTGCTTTTAATACATGATTCTGTAAACGATGTGTCGTTTTAGATTATTTGATCGTTGTTTTGGGGCTTTGTTTTGAGATTTTTATTCAATTTTAGCGTTTATTACTGATAAATACCAGCTCGAATGTGAAAATAGTGTAAGTGGTTTCTCTTATGTTTAGTACAGTATTTCATTTTGGATATATTTTGCAGTTGATTCTAAGTAGATTATGCTAGTATTCACAGTTTTGAAGTTATACTTCTTTTGGCGCGTTGCGCGCGTTTACGATGCGCGCGCACACCGTCACGAAAAACCGACATGATGAAGTTAGCTATAGATAACATTTTAGTTTTTCAAAAAAAAGTACCAACAAAGTAAAAGTAAGGACATCTACGTATGTTTGCGTGAGAACTGACAACTGTATTCACAATATTTCTTTATTTCTATGGTTAGTGTCATTTTGTCTACAAATGTAAAATAAGGCAAAAGATAAAAATTTTAAAAAGATTTTTATCTTATTACGCCGAAGAAGTGTAACTTCTAACGCTTGTACCTACATAAGTACACACACAATTTTTTTTGAAGCTGAAAAGATATGATCAGAATTACCATTATTATTATTTGGTAAACATATTTACGTAAATTCTCCACTCGTTCAACATACTAGCTTTGGTAGCTTTAAGCAACTTGTAGTTCTCAATGTCATGAAATTTGTCTGCCCATCACCTTTCATGTTCGTTGCTACTACTCGGTACATGAGGTGAAACAATGAAAACGTAGTATTTTAAGCAAGCGCCTTTGCTTAACTTCTTAAAATTTCTATAAAAACCATCTCTGTGCCACCAGTTCCCCCTTTTGGAGCTAGACATCACAAATTGACATGTAGCGTCCAGCTGCATATTTAGCTCTATCTTAAAGGAACTACTTTATTATTCCTATATTATTCCTTTTATACTATATTATTCCTTTTTTCTAAATCTGACTGCTCGTTTGCGTTTCCAACACTATCAAAAATGTTACACAGGGAAATCTTGCCCAGATCGTAGACTTTTGAAGGGAATTAAAAACGACCGAATGCTAATTTAAATTATAAACGTTGGCGCGGGCATATGGAAATACCTACAGATGAAAGTTTGACAAAGCAGATAAACAATAAGAATGTGGATACATCCAGGGAGACTTATATTGTCATTCCACTATTAAATCGCTCGAGTTTCACCTGAAAGGTGGTATTTAAAATCTTTGAAACCAGCGTATTTGTATGAAAAGAGAAGAAAGCTAGACAGATCTGCTATAATCGTGAGATTTGACACTCAATACGTTCTGCCCATCCCGTAAGGAACTTATGAAGATATGTATATTTTTAAGAATAGTTGTTTAATGCATATCCTAAAAATATATTTTTTTGTAGGAAGTAAATACACCACATCCTTAAGTGACGATGGCTACAGTCGGAAGATGAAGCTCACCGTGCGTAAAGTATCAATCAGAGACTTCTCTTCATACCGTTGCGTTGCGAAGAACTCCCTCGGAGAAACTGATGGACTAATACGACTTGACGGTAAGATTGAATATCTAATCACATATACACCAGAACACTTTCGCAAAGGTACAAGTGCCCCTGTCCATATTTGTAGGAATTATTGTTCGCCGCCATTTTGAAAGAAACACAAAATGGCGACGGTTGACTAATCCACAAAGGTTCAAACCCCTTTGTGTATGTATTGTATTATTTTTGTACCATTGTAATAACACTGATAGAATGCTAGAATTACCTTATTTTATTGAAACAGGCATTACTTTGCGAAAATTCATTATAACAGATGTAGAATAATTCTTTATTTAGTAAAATAAGGTCTTATTCTATTTCTGACTGAATTACCTTATCATATTCTTTTATCAGTATAACGACACTAAAGTAAAATTATTATCTTGGTTTTTTATTTTACTCCTTAAGAACTAGCTGACCTAAAAGGTTCAGTCTTAAATGTTAATATTTCTTTTTTAAAATTTTCTTAGGGTATACTCACCTTTCATTTTTTTTCTAAAGAAAGGAACGAAATTCTGCTTCCTGCCAGTATTAAACGTAACAAAAACAATAATCGGCAGAACGGTTTTATTCGTTAATGCATCATATGATGACTAAGGAAAATACAATTTTATTTTTATATGTTATAGTAATAGGTGTACAAATGTTTAGTAAAGTGTTTTGGTTAATGAAAAAAAATATTTAAAAAATTGTGACTTATTTGACTTTTCGTTCTAAATATTTTGAGACGATTACTTATTTGAATAGTAACATTAAGACTATTACTTTAATTTACTTAGCAAAATCTACTAAAATTATAAATACGAAAGACTGATTTTCTTATCTCGCTCTTTCACAGCTAAACCACAAAACCGATTTTGATGAAATTTGATATGCGTAGGTATAGTTAAAAATCCGTGTTAAAACATAATTAAAAATGCAAAACAGCAATGAGTATACGTAATAGTAATGAAACTTTGTATGAAAACCTTAACAATTCTGATGAAGTGGCGAGAAAACAGCTAGCATCTTATATACGGATAAGTAAAACATATTCAATATAAAATAACACGGGACTTACAACCAGTAACCTTCCTAAGATTTTTTAGGACCACCTCTTCATTTTAACATGTTTATAAATTTTCCTAAAAGTAACTTTCTGTATTTTGTGCTTACAAGTTACAATATTCAATACCTAAATGTTACAAAGTGGTATTAAAACTTTTTGTAAAAAAAATAAACATATACAAAAAATATCGCAGACTACCAATAAATCTTTAAAAAATCGCAATTCACAAAGTATAGAAACCGTAACACAACAATGTTATATCAATTTTGAAGCGAGTGTTTTACGACATCGGAAATGTTTCCTAAGTACTTTTTCCCTAATAGGTATACACACCTGCTAACTTTTCACCATTTTTAATAACGAGAGTCTTGTTATAAAACTTTAAAAATGTAGTATTATACACAGTATGTGTAGCGGTAGGCTACGATGAATATTATTGTGCAGCAAGCTACGAAAACATATGCTACGAACTGCTACATAGTAGCTACATCTATATATCTATATTAATAATATCGTCAAGGGGTACGGTAGACTCGATTGAAACCTTACCTGAATAATAAAACATAAAAAAATAATGATTTTGAGTCGACAACATATATCCGCAAAATTCGGATTGTCGAGTATTTTGTTAAATTCTATGTTAAATTGAAATTAAACCTTGAACTAATGCTTATTAGTACAAATGATGAAACACATATTTCAGGGTTATTCGAAATTCACCCCTATTGGGGGTTAAAAGCGGTGTCTAAGTTTGTACGGGAAATTTAATTCTATTGAAATATTTTGCGTGACACTAAAATAATGCTCTGCAATACAAATTATGAGATACATATCTAAGCGTTTTTTGAAAATCAACCCCCTTATAAGGGCTAACGGGGGTGGCACAATTTGGTTAGGAAGAATATTTAACAGTAATTTTTACCATAAATCCATACCAATGAACCACGTACATCAGTTTATCATTAAAGAAAAACACACAAAAAAATTATGATACACATAGTAGCAAAATTAGTTTAAAATCCCTACATTGCCTCTGCCTACCACTTCGGGAATATGGGCGTGAAGATACTTCTTTTTTTTCTAAATCAACAACAGAACCACGATAATCTTTGAACGTTACATTTCGAAAATGTATATTGCATAACTTGCAATTAAAATGTATTGTGGTCCTATTTCGACCAATGGGCAACCACTAGGTATTGTAAGTGATTCATTATGTTATTGCTATTTACAAACTAGCTTTACCGACAGACTTTGTCCTATCCTAACAATAAACATTAATTTTACTTTTCCTATGAATCTTTTCTTGGCAATAACTAATACAAAAAAAAATTACATAATTGTTTGTCTCGTTCTTGCGTAATACGATGACCAATTATGGAAATAGGGATTTATTTTCGATTATGACGATTACTTTAATACATAATATTACATCTACCATGCAGCAGTTCATAGCATACATTTTCATAGCATACATTTTCGTAGCGGACATTTTCGTAGCAAACATTTTCGTAGCTTGCTTCACAATCATATTCTTCGTAGCCTACCGCTACATGTACTGTGAACGGCCAATACTAAATTTTAGCAGTCACAGATAAACGTTTAAGCACTCCAAGGTTTAAGTAATCATTATAGTTATAGTTAGTTATTGTATTAAAATACAGACTATAAAGCCAACTTAAAACTTGGAGTATTTTAGTCTAAGTACATTAATAAAACGGTTGAGACATGGGATACTTGTTTTTATAAAATTGGAAACCATAGAAGCGGATGGATTTCCTGATGATTAGAAGTAAAGTCGCTTATAGAAACCGAAGATACTAAAGTTTTGTTGTTAACCTGATTCTTGAACTTCAAACATAATAAGCTTACCAGCTTTGATATCCTCCAAACTGGAGTAAGACAATGCAATTCACTGACATAATAGCAGTAAGTCGTAAAAGGAGTCTATTGTTTAATCAGATTTGATATACTTGTAACTAAATGGTTATTACCATAACCGATTGATAGTATACCAGTTGTATACAGGATCTTAAAAATACACAATATAAAACAATAAGTATACTTTCAATTATTAAATATTAATACCCAAGGTAAAACTGGGAGAAACTGATAGAAAGGCAGTATCGCCAGCCCCATGGAAAAAAGCGGTAACAGTAGGTTACGTCCTTTTTATATAACATCAATACATTGTATGAAAAAAGTTGCTTTCTCTGTCCCTATGTCACTTTGTATGCTTAAATATTTAAAACTATGCAATAGATTTTAATGTGAATTTTTTAGTAAGGTTGTCAGAGGCACAACCAGGGTACCCACGATTAGCCGGAAACACTAAGCGCTACAATGTAATAAGTGGCAAGCCTATCGCCTACCGGGCACATATCCAATCCCAAGCAACAGGCAACGTTTTATTTATTAGAAAAATTGGAAAAACCAAATTTTCTGTTTGTTGTCCGGCCCGGGATTTGAACCCGGGACCTCGAGCAGTCAAGTCCAACACCTGGACCGCTAGACCACAGAGGCGATTATATCATAATCGCCTCTTAGATCACAGTATTGTTTACTTGTAACTAAAAATAAAGGACAAAGAAACAGATTTTATTTAACATCAAGATAAACATTATGGACTACTACAGGCTTGGTTAGATTATATTTTCTTTCTTGCTTCTCCTGGACATTTTAGATTTTGATATGACCGCTTTTTCCCCGGGGCCAGCAATGTGTTTTAACACAGTAGTACTATTTAAATTATGCGCTTCGGCTATATTCGTCTAACTTCGGAAATCCGAGTGTATTTTAAAGACAGAATTGTTATTACATATCATGAATCATCCGCTTAAATTTAGATTAGGTCAACTTATTTAAAAATAAAAGTATAAAGAGTAAAAAAATAAAGAGTGTTAAGCCGAAGCGCATAATATAAATAATAGTACTGTACGTACAATAAAGATGTATAAATAAATGTCAAAATAATGTAAATTTGAACTAAAAATCGCAATAGTTTAAAGATACGGAGTAATTAGTGCACAGTCGTAATAGGTGCCAGTATTCATTTTCTTTTCATAACGTCTGCCCTAATTTCTATTAAACAGAAATACCGGCTCCGTCCACTACCAGCACCACAGTTAATTATGCTCCGACGTTTCCGCAAAAGAAAAAAGGTAAAATATAATTAATATAACCGTCTGCAATTAGGGATGCAGTAATATATCGATATTTCTGATTTATAAATCGTTTTTAACCGTAGCGTAACGAAAATTGGATTTGAAGTTAAATACACGTGTCGCAATACTTTGACATAACACCTACTTGTATATTTATATTTGTTTAACACCTCTTTATAACAAATTTTCTTTTTGCATGATTTAATAACAATATCACATAATATAAAATAGTACCTACTAATGGATAGTAGACTGATTTACATACAGAAACCAAATGAACTTGAATCTTAAGATGTGTAAGCAAAGCTTTATATTGAGCTGAGCTAGTAGACACGTTTAAAAATCTCACGCATTTTGAGAAATTTAAGAGAATCTTAAAAGGCTCGTACTACGTCGAATGTAGTTGAAATAATATCACGTTACGATGTTAGATCATATACTTTTTACTGCTGCTTTTTAACATTACCTCTTTAAGATGTACTTTGTATATACTACGTTATCTAAAGAGCGAAACCCCTCTGACATGGCTTTCTAATCATGACTAATGGTGGGTAATTAATAAATTAAAAAATGCTCTAAATTCCAAATCAAGATTATACTATTATGTTTAAATTAATTATTGTTACTGCTAAGGCTAACAACGTGTCTATTAACTGACAATTCGATTTTGAAAATATTGCAAAAATCGAATAATGTTTTTTAAAACATCGATAAATTTTACATTTTGCATCCCTATTTGCAATCTCTACCAATTTCGTAGTAAACCAACCACATCCAAATTAAAAATATAAGTATTTTACCGTAATTTCAAACAAATCTATTGCAAGAAGGAGTAAAGTTTTAAGAAATATGTAGTCTAATTTCACATTAAAATTTTGTTGGTAAAATTGAATCTGTAATATATCCGATGTTCGGGGAGATTCCATTATGATTTAGAAAAGTCACTTCTACACTTTCACAGCTGTGTACAAGTGACTTTTGCAAACTTTGATAAAACCAATCAATACAAAGGTACACCACGATTAGGAGACCAGTTAAAAGTTCAGTCCCACGTGCCTTTTATACATTCATCGGCCGCTTGTAGCCGTGAATCGGAAAAGGTCGTTGGTAGATTCCTGTATTTATTGGTTTTGCCGCCGTAGCCCAATGCTTCCGTACAATTGGGTCGTTAGTAATATTATTGTGGGAAAAGCGATTTTGTTTGCTCTTTGACTTCCAATGCTCGTTCGTATTGTTACAGATTTGGGCTTTTCCTACATTCTTTATGACGCCATATATTGCGCTCAGACTTGAAAGCCTCCTTTTATTGTTCGAAATTTTTATGACAAAATATAACGATTTATATTTCTTTATTGTAACATGATTTTGTTTACAGTAAAAACTAAAATCCGATGGAAAGACAGTTCAGCTGAGAATAGAGTAATCGGAGATTATGAAGTTGAAGAATGGAAAGATGTTGGTAAGGAAAATGTTTAAGATTGAATGAAATAATATTTTAGAAAGATAATAAAAATAGTACTCATTCTGTTTAGTTTAATAGAATCAAACCTTTTTATTGTTGGCACTTTATGGTGATTCCATTGTGTACACACTTTTATTACAGACAGACAATACAGACAAATCACTATTTTGACACTATAAAAGTAATTTGAAAAAAGTATAGAAACACTTATCTTTTAGGTATAGTACTTGTCTGTTTTTGTTAAATCTGGTGTCGATATTTTCATATTTGAAGTAGACAGTTGGGTTTTGCTTTCAAAAAAGGGTTTACTTTTGAATTTTTTCTGTCGAGTAAAAGTGAAATGAATCGTGTTTTGGAAACACTATTCTTATAAAGCATATTCATGTTAATCTTGTGTATTTTTGTCACCAAGATCCATGATTGCTTTGTATGAAAAAAACATTATACTGCTGACGTATTTTAGCATACATGGACCCTTAATAATTAACACTTTGTTACTTTAGTAAACCTGTTTCACTTTCCACAGCATCATCAGGGCTTTAACGCCAAAGATAAATAAGCCAGCTATATTTTAACATTTACTACTTGGTTGTTAGTCACAAACGGTACCTACTTAAATAAAAAAAAGCAATTGTAAACAAACCATAGCAAAATGATACCACTGAAAACTCAAATTAAATGTGAAATTGAAGAAAAAAATAATTTGGAAAATTAGGAAACAATATGAATGTATTATGCCGAACGATAAAATTTGAACTGACGACCTAGTGCAGCTTTACAGAAGTGAAATCTCTTGTTGAACTAAGTTGCTATCTAAGAGTGACAACTGTATTAAAACCCGTTGTTGGGGAAATTCATAAGCTCGATTCTTATAAGAAATAAAGTTTTTGTTGCTAAGGCGTTATTTGTTTTCCTACTAAGCAGCGCATAAAAGGCAAACGTCGAGTTTATTGCCACTAACACCGTGACTACGCCTTATCTATTACTGCTGCCATAACATTAATGCGCGTCAGTGTCTTTCTAAATGGTATTAGTAAACTTACGCAAGAGAGTTGATATCTCAGCCTTGGGTTGGCAACACACCAATTCATGTTTGGTGTGTATGCGACGTGTTTTTCTTACTATCAGAACATGTTTCTGCTTCCCTGTATCACAAAATACAGTAATTCTAAAAAAGGTTTTGCGATTATTGCAATAAAAATGACAGTTTTTTTGCTAAAGGACTAAATCTAATAATTTGGAAGTTATATATTTCTAATAACATAGATCTAATATTACATCATTTAATCTAATATATTGAAAATTAAATTTGCATCTTTTCAACAGATTACGAATCAACGCAGTCATCGAGTTCTACGACAGTCTATGGTTTTGTTTTACCTATGATTGTTTCGGCTTTCGTTAGCTGACAAGGTTTTGTACAAGGCCTTGCGATTCTGTGCCAATAAAACTGTATATAAATAAACTTTATTGTGCTTTGTTGTAACTAAGGCATTAGAAATAGATTCATTAAGAAATAATGTACAGGCAAGTTGTCTAAATAGCTTAAATTTCTTTCATAGTGGCAAATTGTGATCGAACTCAATTTTATGGAAAATAATATAAACATTTTTATTGTAAGAAAATATAAAAATCTCTGTAACTAATATTATATCACAGTCGGACTTCTTAGACATATCATTTAGTTTTGTGAATGTATAATTTTTGTAACTAGTAACCATTGATTGAAATAGGGCACGTGGCAAAATACTAAAATCTATTTTGAAGTAGTTTTAAGAAGATAAAATTAATGTTTAATAATGTTAAGGTTTTTATGAATTCATACCAATATTATTTTAATTTCAACCCTCTTAAAAATATACATAAATACTAGCCCACTTCACTTCTAAAATCTATTAACTTTATATCGCTTTAAGTTAATAGATTTGAAGCTTCGATAATAGCGCAGTGTACCGAATCTAATGTAAAACATTTTAAAATCAACGACTACTTATACAAATAAAAATATAATTGAAAAAACATTTTCCAGTAGACCAAATTGTGAATCTTAACCATTCTAGAATCCCCTTGAACGCACACAAGAAAGTTCTTCAAAATCGCTCCAGTCGCCTAGGAGGAGTTCAGTGACAAATACAAGAACACAAGAATATGTAATATATTAAGATTAGTACGGCAATGTAATATGCAGTAAATTAAATCGGCCCTGTTTTTTAATTAAATACCTACAGCCGTGCGGTGCGTAAAGACCATGAACTTCAGGATCATATCTGCAACTGCCTATTTGAATTTCTTTCAAATTTTGTGTTCGTAATTTTATTTTAAACAAATAAAAGTCGTTTAATGAATGGTAAGTGTTCAATAAAGATACATAATTAGCAAATTTTATTAAAATCCATCGTTAACCGCTCAAGCGAAGCTCAAAAACAGCGCAAGTCTATAATTGTTCTATGCCATATTAAGTAAATACTTGGAGTTATTAATATAACTATTAATTTCATTCACAAAACGCACGATCACCCAGTTTTTGTCGCTTTGCGCAACCGCAAATGGTGGTATATCGAGTGTATACTGAACTTGAGACGCTTAGGTAAACGTAAACACGGTAAACGCTTTTTCGATCGTTTTATGAAGATAGAAAACTGCATATTACATTACTGTGATATTAGACAGAAAATGTGACTGCTGAAGACATTCTTGCACTTTTCCCAGTTTTCCTCTCCATCAAAATCTTTACGAAAATTCCCACCTTGTTTGGTAACGGTCCATTTTTATTTATGTAGATTTAATGTAGGTGTTTTATTTCAATATTTACGGTAAACATACTGTCAATAACACAACAGCAAATACAAAGGTTTCGTAACCGCACTCTCGTTGGTTTTAATTATAATTGTGAAATCGAGCTCTAAGTAAACAATAATCGTATTTGTTTGGAGATAAAATATAACGTATTCGTAGCTGTTATTTTAAATATTATTTAACTCATATTCGTAATACCTGCCGTATTAAGATACATCAGTTTCAAATTGTGTTCAGTTATTGTACAAGCTTTTCTTTACATATTTTCACGCTAAGTCTCTTAGAAAGTAGACAGAGAGTGGTGGTGACTCTGCTGTTCACTAACTATACTTATTTTAGATCCAAGCTATCTTTTTTAAATGAAATAAAAAGAAAAGGGATGGAACATTTTAGACATGTCAGATTAATTCTGATATGTCAAATTTTGATGTTTTTAATCAATGTTTTCCGAGTGAAAGATTAAACGTCTTTAGAAATGTGTACAGACTAATCTGACAGCACTAAAATTGTTTTGTCACATTCTATTACTTTCGGTGAAAGAAGATAGCGATAACAAACTAATTAATATCAACGTTTTTTATTTGTCATTCAACGTAGATATCTACAATTGTTTGGGTGGGAATTTTGAATTTGATACACTTCACGGTTACCGATCGGACTGAATTTGGAAAATGCAATTTCTATTGACGGTTAAATAAGTAATATGATGATGGAACCGGAATATGTCCGTATTAACTCATAAAATCCCCAACATTTTCCTACTGTGTTTGGGCTTATTTGATATTAAGTTTAAAAAAAATTCAACTGTATTTTTGTCACTGTTATTATAAATAAATATATGTTCCTAGACAAGTGACACAAATTGAAATTTACCCCAAAGTAAGCAAATTACATGCTTGTGTTATGGTATAGTCAACGATATTAATACATAGAAATACTTAAATAGATACCAGAATAAATTTAATAAACACCCAGATCCGGAAATACAGTCATATAAATTTTCATCATACAAATTCCTGCCTTCGTCGAAAATCAAACCCAAGCCCAGCGGTTGGTAAATGTAGTCAGGCGTATACGCGAGCCACTCGAACAACGAAGCGCTCATTTCTTTTTAAAAAAGCTTTATAAACTGAATGTTAATGGAAATAATTATGAGATATTTAAAAATATATTTTGATAGCGAAAGACTGATAGACTTTATAAATAATGTGCCATATGTTTTAAATGATTTCCAAAATAGACATAAGTAATGTATATAAAAGTATAAACAAATGCTTAAATTGATAATAGATATATCCCAACGCCACTAATAAAACTTTTAGAAGTAAGAGCAAAAATCTGTTATTATTATCACATTGATTTATAGAAACCTGTGTTTTTTTGTTAAGATTCTCTATCTGTCTTATTAATAAACATGGACTTAAAAACTTTAGGTTTTAAATTGACATTAAAACCTAAAAACCTAACATTTAAATCTAAGTTCCTTAATATGACAGCATAACTTTTTTCCAAAAATCTTATGTAAATTGTATAACATTCCAAAGTACATATAGTATGGTATAATATAGCTAGTACACAGTTGTAAAAAACTTAAGTAAGTTGTATTTCAGATGAACATATTTAGTTTTTAACGTTTGTTAATAAGGCAATGTTCATATTAGTAATAGGTAAATAAAATTGAGTGTTTACAGCCAGTTTTACAATAATCCGATGAAACTTCTAAAGACCAGTTAATTTACTGATTCTTGGAAGAGCAAAACAAAATACTGATGACATGTATTTAATAACACGTGCCCCATGACAGCAATGTCAAACAAGTTCACAGTTAACGAAATAAGTTTAATCTGTATGTAAAGGGATAGAAAAGTTTATTCACAAGTTAGGGATCTGTCCATTGACGAGTGGGTGAGCTTTTTTTCAATTTTTATTCAATAAGCTTTTTTTTAATTTTTACACCTACTGTCAATTCATTAGTTCTCATCTGTCAAAAATCTGTAAACACATAATTACGTCGCACCTTTGCAAGAATCCTTTGCTCCTTGGTTTCCCCGTGTTGGTCCGGGCTCCTTTGTAGAATAGACCATATGTCTTCCTTGCCAGGCAGCTCGTAAAAGGTGAGCACAGGCTCACCGTCACTAACACCGTGACATCTGACGAGGTGGTAGAGTTTAGCAGCGACTTGCCCGGATAGATACCACCGCCTTACCTATTCCTGCCGCCATAACGTCATGACGTGTTCCGGATCGGAGGGTAAGGTAGCCGGTAAACTTACTTTTGATCGAGGCCTAGCATCCCGGCCTCAGGTTGGCAACGCACCATTACCACCTTTGGTGTCTCTAGGCGGCATATATCTTAACATCAGGAAATCCGTCTGCTTGTTTGCCTTCCAATATCATAAAAAAATCAATTATTTATCTGAGCGTTAGCCGTTTTATCTGGTTTTTGAAAAATTTGCTCCCTATTATAATATTACGAGCAAATACGTACTTCTAACCTGAGTCGAAACACAGTCTCAGAGACTTAACCATTTATTCTAATGTACTCATACTGTCGTATTATTTGCAAAGTTATTATTATAATCCATATCACACATACTATACATGTCAAACCATTAAGTACTTTAGTCTATGTTTATTTTAATTTAGATTTTTTTTATTTTGTTTAAGTTGGTAAGTATTATGTTTTGGTAATAATATACAAATTAAGTTTAGCAACCATTTTAAGTGTTGATACAAAAAAGTTTATAACTTAATGTACATGTGATTAAAACCAATAACTTACTTTAGTCTATTAAATATAATTACCAATATAAAATATACATTTGATTTTAATATTACATTTAGTTACGCTCAATTGTTTTTGTGTTACCTCTTTTTCACTATTTTCAGTTTTCGAGCAATTTCGCAGGAATGTTTAGGTAAAGTTATTATTATTCTAAGATTTGTAAAAAGATATTAGTAAATAAAACAGAAAACGTACAAAAGCTTCCGATCGATTTGTAAATACATTTGATCATCTTACTTCTGCAAAAAAGACAATATGGCGTGCTTTTATGTAAATAACTAGGTCAA
The DNA here is from genome assembly GCA_002245505.1 of Calephelis nemesis. Lineage (NCBI taxonomy): Eukaryota > Metazoa > Arthropoda > Insecta > Lepidoptera > Riodinidae > Calephelis > Calephelis nemesis. Next base: position 55,618 of record NJDD01006042.1, on the reverse strand, counting down.
AATATGAATAGTACTTAAGGTTCTTGGATAATGTAAATATAATAGTAGGAGATCCGAATTAAATAACTTCAACCTATCTGTTTAATGAATGAATATTAAAATTATAATTTAATGAAATTGCTAATTTTTAGTTTAGCGTATTATTGGAAAAAAAACATATCTCGAGTTGAAATTTCAACCTAGACCCTTAGATTTTTAAGTAAGCATTATCTGGCCGAAAGTTTATAAATATTAAGCTCTCGTGAGTATAGTTAAAATATTTTTATTAAATTAATTGATTGGTGAAGTTCAACTTTAATTCAGGTCTTAGACTATAATAACTTTAGTTAGTGTCCTGATATCATATGTTGTAGAAAATATAATAAGGCCGTTGATAGAAAAAATATTTCTAATAATTCCTTTGTTCTCTGGCTTACGGTGATGTGGAATCTTATAAAGCAATAAAATCCGATAGATTATCTAATGTGACGTAAAAGACGTTTTAATTAAAATACCATATCCACAATATTATTGAACACAAGTAGATATATCTTCCCCATGCTACAAATTAGATTTGCTACTCGTTCCTGGAACGCGTAATAAAAACAATCTTGCACGCGTTTCGGCTCAAATGAGTTTCTTTCTTCTTTCTCATTCTATAATGTTATTTATTTTTTCCTCAATTTTGTTTTACAATCGCATTTTAAATCAAGTAAATACAATAAGGTTTTACGATTTTGTTGCCAAGAGAGAAATCATGGAAAGTTCAAAGTTTGAAACCTTTAGAAAACGACAATTAAATACAAATAATTGTTTATAATAGAAGTACTTTTAGTATTCCCTCGCTTAGATAAGTGATTAACGACATTAACTACAAAATAAAAGGTTCGATCTTCGAAATAAATAACAATTTAAGCAAACTGGTTGAATTCATTTTGGCATTAATTTAGCTGTATTTGGGTTAAATTTCCGTTTCCTATTATCGTTATTGCTAAGACATAAATAAAAAGTTTCACCACATGTTTTAAGCCGTCAGTAGTTTTAGTGGCAAGATTTAACACGGCCTCGCGTACGCCTACGCCCACAAAAACAGAAAAAATCTTTTTCTACACAAGATCTAAGGATGGTGACCTTGTTTAAAAAATATGTCAAACCAGCATTTTCATATTACTTTACAAGTGTGGTAAAATGAATTCATATGGTCATGCAAAACTTAATTTGATCTGTCTTAATTTTTTGCCTCTGCTGCTATTAAATTCAAAATCTAATTTGACTGTCTATGAATTAAAAAAAAAATTATAACGATAATGAAATAATTGCACGACCACAATCCACGACACAAGCAGACAATCCACGACGCTATGAAATCAGAAATAAATTAAAACATAATTTAAAATTACCCCCGTTAAAATTAAAAATACATAGTTCAGGATCTTATGTTATGACCATAAATACTTACAACGAACTACCTAATAAAATAAAATCAGAGATGAATAAACTTATGTTATCAAAAAAAAGGTGTGTGTGCGATTCACACACGATAGAAGTCAAACTTCAGTAAACCCACAAAAGAATGAAATGTGAAATCTAAAACTGATCGGTCCTCTCCAATTTGCAACAAGAGGGTACATAATATTATCTCCTTCAAATAATTAGTGGGAATAATTTTTTATACCTTTTTTGTGATATATTAAGCAATATATTTGATTTTATTTGATTTGAAAAAAAATTGAAATCAATAAAAACATTTCACGATAAGATTAAACTAAACTTTAAGTAGAAAAAAATTGTTTTCGTTCCATTATATCTATAAATTACGTAGAACACATAAAGTTGAACCTAGTTGAGAAATATTCGTCATAGATAAATTTATTTTGATAAAATAGGTCATGCGGAACTATCCAACCTCCATCTTAACCGATATAAGCAGTCATGCATATGTGCCGACTACGACAAACCCGGACTTAGAAAAAATATAGGTTTATTGTTCTTTCACTTATCTTTTATATATTGGATAGAGATCTAGTACTCGTATAACAATATTGTACTTTATGATCTAAGAGATAGCTAAGCTACGTCTTAACCGACTTGAAAGTGGAGGAGCTTATCTAATGGCTAAAAAAATTTAAATAAAAAAAGTGTGTGTCAGCTACGACGCACGATTGGTGTTTACTCCTTACGAAATGTATCTTGCAGCACACATGTCTCCTACAGCAGATTTAGCTATGTTAATTCTTCTAAAATTAGTATCATCGCAGACATTAGAAGTGTGATCCAAATAGTCACTAGGTATTTTGATAGATAGCGACTCCTCCTGCACGGACAGTACGAAGTATCGCGCAGGAGGAGATCCCGAGAATGAGACACGCTGTGTAATGTATTCCATCTCATTCTTTTACACGTTCAATCCACAAGATATATATGTTTGTCTCTTTCTACGTAACGCTTCAACGCCTCGTGTTACACTTGATTTTACTCCTCATAAAATTTCCGTACCGTACTTATAACTCAAATCGTTTCTTAAGGAGTAAACTCCAATTATGAAATAGTGACGTGGTAATGAATTTCGAAGCGATCTTTTGAAATTTTAATTCGCTTGTCTTATTAATCAAATGGTTCAGGTATTTAAATATCAATCGTTGTTGAATTCATTCTTTTAGTGAGTCAATTTTAATGAATGAATCAATTCATTTTGTGAGTTCAACTTTAGCTCTCCATTTCCAAAACATCCAAAACTGAACCGAACCGAATATTTCTCTAAACATTTAAAGTAAAAGTATCTTCACGCCCATATCCCCGAAGATGTAAGCAGAGATACAACCAGGGCACCTACAACTAGCCGAAGATACTAAGTCCCACAATGTGATAGGTGGCAAGCCTATCGCCAACCGGGCACATTTCAAATCCCGACCAACTTTTTTTTGTGCGAAAATTGGGAAAATCCAATTTTCTTTTAGTTGTCCGACCCGGGATTAGAACCCGGGACCTTATGCAGTCAAGTCCAACACCCGGACCGCTAGACAACAGAGGCGACCTAAAAATTTAGATGTCTAAACTCATGTTAAACAGCTGTTATGAAAATAAAAGTTTTTAATAACTATTAATTAGCATTTCGGAAACTGGAGTATGTGTAATTTTTATAAACAAAAAAATTTCCGGAATGGAGAAGTGCCCCGTTAGCGATAGGTTTGCCACCTACCATTATGATGGTGTACTACACTGCGGGGTTTAGTATCTTTAGCTAATAATGGGTGCCCTAATTGTATAGAAGTATAATACCTACCTTTTTGAAGAAGGGGACTTGACTTACATTTACTAATTCCCAGTATTATATAAAAGCTCTATCAAGATCAGATAATGTTGCCATATACATCAAGTTACGTATAATGTGTACGATCCTGGCTCTTGTCTTCACAGTAACTTATTTCGCAATTTCTTTTACCCCGGACACGCGTTATTTGTAATAGATACGATATTTTGTGGTCATTAAGCCCAGGGTTAACATGTCTTTCATTAAAGCTTAACATTTCTGAAGATATCTGACAAGTTCGTATTAGAAATAAATACATTTCCCTTTTAGAAAGGAAATTATTATCTATTTCATTTATTAACTTACTTACTCTTTATTTACACACAAAAATACACAGATCATATCGTCTATGTTGAAAAAGACACATAACATTTCGTATTTATTGAGAAAATACATTTAAAATATTTTTTGTTACTATTGAAAACACAATACTTAAATAATTAACCATTTTTTTTAACTTAGGTAGCATAAAAAATATAATATTAGGCGATTTTTCAATTTATTTTTGGTTTCCTTTATGTATGGGTGCTAGCTAGCTTAAAAAATGTTAGTTACCCATATAACCGTTTTAATTAAGACGGCCATAATGAGGTCTTTCCAAAATAGTTTTTAAAATGTTTAGAGTTTTCAATAGATACAATAAAATATATCTACACAAAATATAGTGATCCAAATGTCTTTTGAATTTCAGTATTATGGTACGTTTTGTTATTTGTCTTAGACAGAGCTTAACTCTTCGTAATCATTATTTTCTTATGGTATATTTATGTCAACATATTTTACTACTTAGTTGTAATTTTTGCGAAATTTTGTCGATTTAATCTTTTCTTTAAAACTTTGTCAAACGCTTTGAGTTTGTGGCACTGTAGTGTAACAGTTTTTCGTAAAAATAATAACGGCACTGTATTGCCCACGGACTTTCAAGTGGTTAGGAAATTACGATAAGAGTAATTCATTTTATTGCCTTTTAGGTTAAATTTTGTACAGAATTAGTAAATCTATGTACTTTGTGTAGGCATATTACATCTGCAGGCCAAAATCTAGGGTTTCCTTCATTACCTTGTATCGAATAAATATTTAGCTCAAATACTCATACCTAAATCCCCAGCATGTTATAAAAAAAAAATGAAAACTCCAGAATGCTCTTTCTTTCTTAATCACGTAGATATGGCTTGTTGAAAAATTTATTAAAGTGGAATAACTTAATTAAGAAAATGATAGTCAGCGTGAAAGAAGCCCTTGGGTGGGTTAATTTTCTGTTAATGTTATTTTATTTCAAAACTTATTAAACATTTTCTTTTATTAACATTTTTTGTAGTATATCTTTGCAAAATAGGCCATCTGTCTTTCTGTCAGATAGCTCGTAAAAGGCGCGAACAGGCTTACAGTCATTAACACCTTGACATCTTACTAGGTGGTAGAGTTTCGCAGCGACTCGTCCGGATTGGTACCACTGTCTTACTTAACCCAATGCCGCCATAACGTAAATGCTTGCCTTTGTCGTGTTCCGGTTCGGAGGGTAAGGTAGTCGGTAAACTTACTTTTTTTTTATGTCATAGGAAGGCAAACAAGCAGACGGATTTCCTGATGGTAAGAAATTCAGGCCGCCTAGAGACACCAAAGATGGTAATGGTGCGTTGCCAACCTGAGGTCAGGATGTTAGGCCTCGAGCAAAAGTAAGTTTACCGGCTACCTTACCCTCCGAACCGGAACACGTAATGACGTTATGGCGGCAGGAATAGGTAAGGCGGTGGTACCAATCCGGGCGAGTCGCTGCGAAACTCTACCACCTAGTCAGATGTCACGGTGCTAGTGATGATAAGCCTATGCTCGCCTTTTACGAGCTGCCTGGCAAGAGAGGCAGATGGTCTATTCTGCAAAGGAGCCCGGACCAACACTTTTGCTTGAAGCGTAATATCCCAGCCTCAGGTTGCCAACTTCGTGAATTTCTTACCATCAGGAAATACGTCTGCTTGTTTCCCAAAAAAAAATTGTGAATTTCACTCTTCATAATTTTTTTTCTACCTTTCTTTTGAAATTAATTAATGTTCATGTATACGAAATCGGTTTGTGTGTAAGAAGAGTAATGAATGTAGAAGAAGAAAGCTAAGCAAGTTTGCAGGGCCCATTATATACCATCCATTATCCACCATCATTTCATTGGTACTCTTGCACTCTTTGTATTGCTAGCAAGCGATTTGGTGTGTAGAGATATATTTATGTATATATAAATACGTATGAAAGATAAGCGTAAGAACAACAAAACCTCTATTTTTTCTCACACTTGATCTCTTACTATCAGGAGAGTTGACTGCTTTTTGACAATCTTATAAAAAAATCACCTACACTGATTAAAATCATATCAATTCCTGACACCATTGTATCAGTTCTTGACTTTAAGTTGTTCCAGTCTGGAGGGTAGAGTAGGCAATATAATTTGCATCAAACGCTCAAAACTTCTGCCTTATGTTGACAATGCACCTTTAACATCTTTGATATTATCTTCTATAAGTGAAAAATAATTCTTCTTATCAGGAACTTTATTTCAATGATTCCTTTCCAATCATCTTGCAAAAAAAATAAGAAGAAGAAACTGTCTTGGCATTTATTTCTTAATTTTATGCGTGAGAAGATATCTTATTTCAACAATAGTTGTGAACAAAAGGTTTAATATTAAGATAATATTATAAGATTATTTTAACCCTTATTAAGTATTGAGAATTATAATATATAGAAAACAAATATTTGCAATCCTTATTAAGAAAGATTAAAAAATGTTGTCAATTATTTGTTGTAGTAATAACATTAAAAATTTAATGAAACCAGTTAATTAAATTTGAATATATTGCTTATAATTCCATGAGCCAATATCTAGCAAAATTAAGGAAACCCGCTAAAAGTTTCTTTTATATGAGGATTTTGCGCCCGTACAATTCCGTAACAAGTGAAGTTTATGATACCATTTAAGGGTTAACCAAAGGTCATCCTGTTAGAATTAACTGTAGATCGTTTGTACATAATAAAACATGACCTTTACTATTGTTGTTTAGCTATGTTAGTAGTTTCTGTAAAGTAATAAAATTATGTAATATTTATGGTTTGTTATTTATTTACCTCAATAGCATCTCAAGAAAATGCAATCCACTTGAGTGCTGTATAGAATCTGGTTCAGGTGGGTATTTTTCCTAAAATAATAGTATCATGTTTCGATCTAGAAGCATTGTAGCCGGTAGACTTGCATATTTAGTCGAACACACTAGCTCTATGACAGTGACGCTGTCTTACATACTAGCGACCTGGCCCGGCTTCGATCAGGAGAAATAATCTTCGCTACATTATAAGTGTAAACCTTCTTCTTGAATCAATCTATCTATTAAAAAATCACATCAAAATCCGTTGAGTAGTTGCGGAGTTTTAAAGATCTACATCGGGACGTTGGCATGTTAGCTGTGTTATAAGTAAAAAAGTGTGTGTGTGTCAGCTACGACGCACTATTAGAGTTTACTCCTTACGAAATGTATCTTGCAGCACACATGTCTCCTACAGCAGATTTAGTTATGTTAATTCTTCTTAAATTGGTATCATCGCAGACATTAGAAGTGTGATCCAAATAGTCAGTATTTTGATAGATAGCGACTCCTCCTGCACGGAGACTACGAAGTATCGCGCAGGAGGAGATCCCGAGAATGAGACACGCTGTGTAATGTATTCCATCTCATTCTTTTACACGTTCAATCCTATAGATATATATATTTGTCTCTTTCTAAGTAACCCCTCAACTTTTCGTGTTACACTTGATTTTGCTCCTCATAAAATTTCAGTACCGGGCCTTATAACTCAAACCGTTTCTTAAGGAGTTACCGTTACCGATTCTTAACTCCAAAAAACAAAGTTTTATAAATAGTTATATTTTTATAAATAAAGGCGATAAAGCAAGAACAAGTCAAACTGCATTATCGAGACCATTTTTGATGATGATAAGATGAGAGATAACAGGATGATAAGCATCATAAATTTCATTGGTGGCAGGAATAGGAATCCGTAAAACAGCAACAATCTGGAGAACTATTGTGACACTACCTCCTAAAGTTTACCATTACGGTAATATATATTTTTTGAAGTGAAACTTCTTTAGAATCGTTGTAATTTCAAAACGGGTGCAACGGAAAAAATATAGGTAAAAGACACAAATATATATTCATCTCATTCTTTTGTCGATTTACTGAAGTTTCACTTCTATCTTGTGTGAATCGCACACACACCTTTTTTCTTTAAACAGTAGACATTCTTCAAAAGTATTCTGAACCAACACAGGTTAGTTTGTGTCAGTTTGTAATTAGCAAACGTTTGTGGCTGGATTTAAGAACATTTCTAAAGATGCAACTGGATTTAAAACCTTTTCTAAAGATTCAAAAGATACAGCAAGCAACGGAAGTATTTCTGAAGCTTGAAGCCAAATATCATAAGAAAAAGTTAACTTATATTTCCTTAGATTGGATATTTTACATCGTCGGCGCCTTTTAAAACATCCAAAGATTCATATTTTAAATAAACACTTGTTCCGTTTTACGTATCACTTATAATTTATATTTTTTTAATAGCCTTCCGGTTTCGGTTCCGGTTTATAAAATAATAAGTCATAAGTGATACGTCCGTACAAGTGTTTATTTAAAAATGTGACTATGTTTCCTTATTTTGACAGCTTTTTTATATTTTTTTTTATTTCAAAGCTCAACGAGCAACGGCTCTGTTAATGGCAACATTCATCTGAGAGGTCAACGGTGTTAATGGTAATTGGTAACCGTAGCCTATAAACACCATTGATGCTATAGGTGTGTTGTTTTGTGGTTGGGATGTTAATTATATTGTTGAAGTCTATTTGCCCTACCCTCCGGACTGAATTCTTGGGGAGTCATTATGATAACAAGGCTATGGATCCCCGAGAAAAAGGGGCAAGATGCTGTACAGTACTCTACCGTCAGTGGTTTTGTAGGTTACGCTGAGATGATTTTCCATTCCGAGCCTCAGGACAACGATGCATCTCTGAGTAGAGCAACAGTCCTCTGAGTCAGTCCTCTGAGTAGAGCATAACATGGAGAACCAAGAAACACCACACCATGTACTTATTACAGTGCAAGTCCAGGACAATCGGTTCACCGCCACGGAATGGTCAGTACTGTATGGGACACTACAGGTAACTTGCAGGGTGTAATTGCTTTCTGGAGTGGCGGAATAATTGATGTCCTCAACGCAAGGTGGCTACAATTTAAAACTTAGTAGTTTCAGTAAAGTAATAAAATTATATAATATTTATGGTTTGTAATTTATTTACCCCAATATCACCTCGAGCACATGCAATAAACTTGAGTGCTGTGTAGCAAATAGTTCAGGTGAATATTCTTCCTGTCGTCATAATTATAGTAGTAATATGTTCTGATCCAGTAGTACCCTACTACCTAACTTACCTAGCCGGTAAACTTGCACATAAGGTCCGACCCAACGGCTTCATCACAGTGACGTCATATCTTTATATATATAATTCTTCTGTGAGTGTGTATGTCACTGAACTCCTGCTAGACGGCTGGAACGATGTTGATGAAAATTTTTGTGCGTGTTCAAGGGAATTCGAGAATGGCTTAGATTCACAATTTGGTCTCCTGGAAAATGCTTTTTTTAATTTATTTTTTAATAATAATTCGTTGTTGATTTTGGAATGTTTCACATCGGATCCGACAGACTGCGTTACTGTCGAAGCATTAATGTCAAGCGACACGAAGTTTGCTGGGTCAGCTAGTATATCTATATAAATTATATATAGTCCGGGCCTGGCTTTGCTCGGGGATATAGTCATCACTACATTATACTCATTCATAAATAAACACATATTAAATCACTGTATTTAAAAAAACACAACAAATCCGTAGAGTAGTTTTAAAGATCTAAGCATAAAAAGAGACGTCGGTTTATTAGCTGTGGTATAAGTATAAAACAAAGTTATAAAAATAATTAAAGGTGAAAAAGCAAGAAGAAGTCTAACAGCAAAATCGAGACCAACGTTGCTCATAATTAATTTCATTGGTGGCAGGAAGAGGAATAAGTAAAGCAAAAACAAAAATGCTTAGGGCCACTTGCACGTTCCTTGGTTAAGCATTTAAAGTAAAGTATCTTCACGCCCATATCCTGGAAAGGGTAGGCAGAGGCACAACCAGGGAACCCACGACTAGCCAAAGACAATAAATCCCATAATGGAATAGGTGTCAAACCTATCCCCAAACCGGGCACACATCCAATCCCGAGAAACATTATTTTTATCAGAATAGGCTAGAAGAAGGGGCTTGCGCAGATGTTCGTGTTATCATGTTTATGTACGATAGCGCAATAAATGAATATTATATTCTACCACATAATTGATAGTAATTTCATATTGTAAAATAATTCCCTATTCATTCGAAAATATCAAAAATGCACAACATTAATCTTCAAGCTTTCACTTCTGCCGGCACTCCCGGAGTGCAACCCGTATTCTCTCTCTCTCTCTTAGCTTGTTAGTTGTCTCACTACAAAAAAATACAAACAATGCCCGCGTTTTATCTAAACATTTATTACTGGCACAATAATTACTGAGAATTACCATAGTCTAGTACTTTAATCTACATGCATTTGCTCTCTACGGTCCCTTAATCACGATGCAGCTCATTAATGAGGCAACACACGGGCTTTGGTGGAACTTGATCATTAAATATTAACTTGATACTAATTATTTATGTATATTAATATTATAAAGAGGAAAGATTTGATTTTTGAAGTGAAACTTCTTTATCGGGGTTGGAAAAAAAATTAGTGTAACATTTTTTCGTTACGCGTCACATTTTTCCGTTACGCGCCATCTTTGTTTTTATCCCTACCACGCGTGATTCGAAGTATACTTTCTCCAGCAGAGTAGGGTTTGGCAATAAACTTTATTTAACCAATTTCTGTAAAGTTGCATATAGTAAATTATTTTTTGAAAAATAACGTCATAAAGAAGTTTCACTTCTTCACTGCTTACGAGTGTACGCTAGTACACGCACATTACTTTTTTGTTTGTTTGTTTCAAATGAATATGCTCCAAAACTACTGGGCCGATTTCAAAAATTCTTTCACCTTTAGAATGCTAAATTATCCCTGAGTGACATAGGTTTTGTGTCATCAAAATCGGTGCAGTAGAAGCCAAGTTACGCAAACAAAGCTGTGTGAAACTGCTAGTATATATCATAAAGTACAAGGTATATTTAAGGTACTAGTCTAGACTCATGGTTTTGCACTTATATTATTTTTAAACCCCAACAGAAAATGGGGGATGTTATACGTTTGACGCATCTGTGGCATCGTAAATTTTGATCGATCGATTGCAATGTGAATTTTTTCAAGCAGACATAATCGAGATGGAAAGAACTTAACTATACTGCATCTAGGTTTTGTCAGAGGTTTTTGGAAGAGGAGAAACATTTATAATTATTAGTTATTTCAATCGAAGTTAATCGAATCGTTAATCGAAGGTGTATTTGTGTATTTAAATAGTTTAGCACTTCCGACACTTTATACTAAGGGTTTTTTCACCAAACATATCAAAAACCGAGTTAAGTAAAACTACTTTTATTTTATTATTATTTTAGTAAAACTACTCAGTTTAACGAGTTCAGTTATCGGTTGTGATTCCTTTCATAAGCTGCTACAATAGAAGTTAAAATTGACAAAATTCATATATATTGAGTATTTACGTACAATTTAAAACAGTTTAATAATAAAAATGTATAATTGTTTACAAAAATCAAATCTTTTTGACAATAAAACTCACATTCTTGACTATAGACTAAACGTGTGTTTACATTGATCGCGTTTAAATTCTATTATAAAACCCAGCCTAAAGTTACTCGACGCTACACCCACGTTTTCAAGCTATTTAGAATTTTTGGCTTGTAATGTTGTAACTTGTAAATATTATGTTTTAACGCTGAAGGAATGTTTTATCAGTTTGATGTGTGTGTGTGTGTCTGTCTGTGGTATTATGACTTTTGAAAGGATGGTTATCTTTAGATGTGTTTTTTAAAGCTAATGTGATAGAAAAGGCTAGCAACCTTTTTGATCACATCAGCTATATGTAATGTAGGTTTTACCAGGGATTATTAAAAGTTTTCCTTTTTAGAGTTAAAAGTGGATATGAAAGAAAGAGAGTGAGGAGTATGAAATTTGCCACACTTATAGTTCACATGAAGTGTGTACGTGTAAGAGAAGTGCAGAACGCTAATATTTTTCAATAATAATGCTTATAAAGTGCATTTCATCAATAAATAACACCTAACACATACTACCACACAATTGACAACGATAGAAAATGTAGGCTTATCTTAATTTTTAATATAATTATACGTTAACTTCGCTACTTCGTGACGTGTAAAAAAACACACACAGTTTTAATATTATTTTGAAATACATTTACAAAGAAATATCACCAGACAAAAGTCCCTTCTCTACTCCTGGGTGGTTGAATTGTAATAAGTTAAAAACTTTGTAATGCTCTAGCTGTAAACACCACAAAAGTTTAACGTTTAATTATATACTCTCTGCCTATCACGCAAGGCACTTGGCGCGAATGTATGTATGTATGTTTGTCATAATATAATAATTCACAATCTACAAAATTAATAAAGAAGTTGTAGGTTTTGAAGAAACACATTGACTTGCCCTAATAGGTACTGGCCGTTAACTTTTTCCTGTCGCCGCAACGTCAGTGCTCACTATCGGCATATAGAGAGTAAACTAACTTAAAAGAAGTTTAAAATATCAGTTTTGTTGTTTTGTTACTATAATCGTAATTTATCAATTAATTAATCAATTACTGTTTTTTTATCATACAAATATTATAAAGAAGAAAACTTTGTTTGTTTGTTTGGTTGTAATGAATAAGCTCAAAAACTACTGGACCGATTTTAAAAATTCTTTCACCATTCGAAAGTTACATCATCCACGAGTGACATAGGCTTTGTTTCATCCAAATCGGTATAGTAGAAGCCAAGTTACGCAGGCGAAGCTGCGTGAAACTGCTAGTATTAAATAAATTGATTTCATTAATAAATAAATTTATCGCCTCTGTGCTCTAGCGGTTCAGTTGTTGGACTTGACTGCATGAAGTTCCGGATTCGAATCCCGGGTCGGGCAACAAAAAGAAAATTGAGTTTTTCCAATTTTCTAATAAAAAAAATGTTGATCGGGATAGGACATGTGCCCGGTTGGCGATAGGCTTACCACCTATCGTCGTGGTCTAGTCGTGGGTGCCCTGGTTGTGCCTCTGCCTACCTCTTCGGGGATAAGGACGTGAAGATACTTTTTTTAAAAAAAATTGACACCAATTGCACAATTATTTACTACAATTGACATTGAGGGAAATATCATTTAAAGAAATTACATTAATTATCTATTTTTCATTTCATTCATTTTATTGGTTAATTTTCAATTTGTATTTTTCTACTATCTACCATCTGCGACCACTTCGTAGTCGCAACCAATAGCGGCACTTTGAAAAACTAAGAACATAATTATTTTGATTCATCTATTAACTGTTAAATTTCATCTAAAGTAGTTCAGTAATTTAAGCTTAAACATATTATAAACACCAATCCGCCCTCACAAACTTTAACATTTATAATGTGAAACTAGGAAGTTGAATCCAAAATATATTCGCCGCCTTCATTGACAATAAGTTGCGAGCTAGATCGCAGCTTGTGTAGAGTTATATGGAGATAGAGTTTAATTAGTTTCGTTACAGGCAAAGTTTTATGATTATTTATGCGTTTCAAAAATGTATAGAACATATGCATTTACAATACAGACAATGTTATGCTAAAGTAATTAAAAGAAGAGTTATTTGGAGATTGAGTATGATTAGTTTAATTACTCTAATATAGATTTTTTATTACAACTTGTAAATATTATGTTTTAACCCTGAAGGAATGTTTTATCAGTTTGATGTGTGTGCGTGTGTGTGTGTGTGTGTCTGTGGTATTGTGACTTTTGAAAGGATGGTTATCTTTAGATGTGTTTTTTAAAGCTAATGTGATCGAAAAGGCTAGCAACCTTTTCGATCACATCAGCTATATGTAATGTAGGTTTTAAAAGGGATTATTAAAAGTTTTCCTTTTTAGAGTTAAAAGTGGATATGAAAGAAAGAGAGTGAGGAGTATGAAATTTGCCACACTTATAGTTCAGATGTAGTGTGTACGTGTAGGAGAAGTGCAGAACGCCAATATTTTTTAATATTATTGTTGATAAAGTGCATTTCATCAATAAACTAGCTGTTCCCGCGAACTTCGTTCCGCCCGTTCAGTTTGTATGGGAAAAATTAAAATGTTGTTTTTCTCAGTTTCCTCAGGATATTTGAATTTGATTGATTGAACAGGATAAAGAGTATCATATGTCCTTCTCGCGGTTTTAAGTTACCTCTCTACCAATTTTCAGCCTAATCGGTGTAGCCGTTCTTGAGTTATAAATAGTGTAACTAACACCACTTTCTTTCATATATATAGATAACACATTACACATACTACCACACAATTGACAACGATAAAAGATCACTGATGGCGCACAAACCATATTCATAATGTTTGGAAATAAAGTAGTTGGTCTTGATAAATGAAGATGGCGTTCTTATCTAAGAGACAATTAACAATAGAACATTAACAATGTTTGAACATTATATTTTGATAATGTATATTGAATAACTGATAATTAACATTTACTGCCTAATTTCTACCAACGGGCGACCAATGGTGTATTACCATGCATACATACATATTACCATGGTAATAATATATCCTACGTAGGTTTGATGGCATTTTTTTTATTTCAGTTCTATGTATGAGTTTCTGGGTATGGTTTTTCATAAAATTTGTTCTAGTATCTACAGTAATTCTTTCTGTTACTATTATTGGGTATCAACTATCATAAAACAAGTTTTTGTGTTATATTGGAATTTGTATAAAATTCTGGTCGCTTAGAGACAGCAAAGGTGGTAATGGTGCGTTGCCAACCTGAGGCCGGGATATTAGGCTTCGCGCAAAAGTAAGTTAACCTTCTACCTTACCCTCCAAACCGGAACACGTTATGACGTTAGGGCGGCAGGAATAGGTCAAGCGGTGGTTCCAATCCGGGTGAGTCGCTGCGAAACTCTACCACCTAGTCAGGAACAATTGATACTTAATTTCTTTACTTTGGGGTTAAAATTTTTGTAGTTCCTCAGAATAGCTTTTATCTCTAATATAAAAATCTATTGAGCTATTTAATTAAATCCTATCTCCATGATGTTTGCACAAGCTGCTTACGCTATAAGTGACGAGAAAAGCAACAAAGTTCTATTGTATTTGCTGTATTTCCAAATTTATAACACACTTACTTCTGGACGAGCTTGTTTTGCATAAAATAATAGAGTAGAAAGTACCCAAGAGGCCAAAGGACTTTAGAGCTTTAATGCACTTACGCGAAGTCGAGGGCTACGGACGAGGCTGAATAGTTGAGCCGGAAAATTCAGAAGTGTATCTTCGATAAACGTAGTAGTTGAACTTGTTTAAATTTGTATGGAAAAAAATCTAAACCTTTTTCATAAGAATATCCTTTAAAATCGCCTTTGTGGTATTTTTAATAAGCTCCCTTTTTTAAGGGCTTTTTCCTTGTGTTGGTCCGGGCTGCTTTGCAGAATAGCCTTCCTTCCTGTAAAGCAGCTTGTAAAAGGCGAGCATAGGCTTACAGTCACTAACACCGTGACGTCCTACTACGTGGTAGAGTTTTGCAGCGACTCGCCCGGATTGGTACCACCGCCTTACCTTTTCCTGCCGTCTAACGTCATGACGACGTGTTCCGGTTTGGAGGGTAAGGCATGCGGTAAACTAGATTCTGTTCGAGGCCTAACATTCCTCAGGGTGGCAACGTACCATTACCACCTTTGGTGTGTCTAGACGACGTGAATTTCTTACCATCAGGAAATCCGTCTGCTTGTTTGCATTCATTAAAAAACTTCGTCCTTTATTGCAATAAATTTTAATTTTTCTGCATTTTTATTTCAAAATTTTCGAGGCCGCTAATTTGTGCGGTCACGTAGCCGTCGCGGTTAATATCAACGCTCGCAAACTGGTACGGTCCTACGGGCGGGCGACCGCTGGTGCTAGAACCGCAAACAACTGCGGCCACTGCGGGTACAAAACGCGTCTTGAAATGTGCTCTTACTTTTTGCGTATCTACATTCTACGGAACTAAAATTGTTCATGCCCATATCATCTCTTCGGGGATATGAGCGTGAAGATACTTACTTTTATTTAATTTATTGCAATAAATTTAAAGGTACATTACTTTTAACCCTATCTACTGTATAATACCACCGTTTTCAATCCTAGCCAGTCGGGAGAAGAAAAGGCAAAACGAACTTCACAGCAACTAGGCGTATTACTTATATGCCTTTACTACCACCATTTTTAAACCTAGCCAGTCAAAAGAAAAGAAAAGCGAAACAACGCCTCGGCAATCATAATTTCTTTAACTAAAATAAGTTTATAATTACTAAAACATATTTTATTTGTTTATGCCAGTCAACAAAAAATAATTTTAAACTATATAAGTTTTCTGTAATAGCAAATCAAATACCTTCTTTCGAAATATTTTCAATGGAAATGTTCTTTAATAATGAGTGAAACTGTCAGATATAAAGTGACTTACCCTGTGTTAGATAAATCATAGTTAAATATTTAACCCAAGACCGTGCAAGTGGGCCTAACTCAGTAGTTAATTTAACCTCGTACACCCGTGTTATTTATAAAGTACTATTATTTCAGATTACGATTACAAGCAAATTAACAATAGTAGTGTAATTTTTAATAAGTTTCTTAACACTTAATAACAACCAAAAATTTGGTATTTATAGCAAATGTTAGAGTCTTGGGCTGTACTGTTTAAAATTATTATTAAAAAATAGTAATAGAAAGCCAACTTCGATTTCTCTGACGAGAAAAGCAAATTTGATTTATCATCCGGTCAAATCTATAATAATGATGATAATTGTAAAAGAAATATAAAAATAACAAGAAATAGTGTGTTGCAAATAAATGTGTTTAAAAATAAAATAGGAAAACAACACTTAAACACACTCTTATGTGATAAGACAACCGTCGTCTATAAGAATTATAAATGGTACGGGGCCATCATTTCGTGATAGCTGAAGGTTACATGTGCAAGTCTACCATGGCTTACCCTCCAACAGGGACGTTGGAGAAACAGGAATACGTAAATCGCCTCTGTGGTCTAGTGCTCCAGGTGTTGGACTTTACTGCATGAGGTCCCGGTTTCAATCGCGGAGTTTTTCGGGTTCTGAAAAAGAAAATTTGTTTTCTCAATTCCAGTCCCAGTAAGTTTCGTTGTTGGTTAAAGAATAAAACTAAAACATTCGTCCTAAATACTTGAAAATAATAAAATCTTTTAAAACAAAGTTGCTGATGTATGTGGAAAAAGCATTTTTTAAAAAAACAGTACAAAATTATCATAAGTTTGGTATAACTAAAATGTTCGTTTTAAATTTTTGACGAATACGAAAAAAAGCATTATATAAAAACAGTATCAGTTTATCATACGCCACACTTTGAGTACATTAGTCAAAAAGGTCCAAATATCAATGTATTACTTTCGCAAATTGTGTACACAGACGACGCGACACAAATCTGAGACGTCTCACGGGCGGGCCCCGACTTCCCATAATCCATTTAGGGGAACAACCTGGAGTCGTGTCAAAGTGATTGATGTAGGTACAGCTTGACTCGTGCGGTGACTTTATCTGGCTGACGCCTACACACGCTTGGCCTAACATCATCACAATATGCCTCCATGATGATAGTTTACTGCCCTGTTTAGTTAATAGGTCACTTAAATGTATATCGAACTTGTGGTCAACATATTATTATTGTCCTAACTACCTCACATGTATATAGACTTAACTGAAAGTTACAGCGTTGTAATTCGGATAATTATTAATGATTTAATTGCAGTAAAATTGACCGCATAGTTGATCTAACTACACTGACCAACAGCGAGGGTCGGGTTCGATTCCCGATGGTGGCAAGCATTTGTGTAATGATTTGTGTGATTTAAATGTCTGCATTTCCGGATCTGGGTATATTGCAGTATCTATTTAAGTATTTCTATGTTATATACTATGTTATTATGTGTCATTGGAGTAAGGTTTAATTTGTATAGAAATATTTATTTAGTTAAATGTAAAATATTCACCACCACATCGAGATTTCACAAGTCTCTTTTCAAAAGACAGGCCATGGACTCCGAGGAGGTTTTATATGTTTTCATTGAGATCCGTCTTGTGCTTTTTTTAGTTATTCATAATAATGCACGAATTTTCATAGTGACATATATTTGTAACATTTATATATATTGTATACCAAGGAATATAAACACTAATTAGCAAGAGGCTATTACAAAATACTACTATCAATATATTCTACTACATTGTGGTGTGCAAATGATTAACAAAGTTATCTAGTTTTTGTTGTTATGTTATTTGTTTATTACTTAGTTAAATATATATTTATTGTATCCTTAGATTACGAATGTATGTTACGGGTTACGAGTATTAAAAATAGTTTAGCAAAAATCCAGTAATGACTTTTACCAAAGACTTGATAAAAACTACGAGCGCCAATAACCCGCTAAACGCAACTTACCAAAAAAAATAGAAAATACTTTTTTGTACAGATCTATAACAGGTTTTTTGCCAAAATATTTTTGTTTCAAAATTTCCAACAATAAAAGTATATGTCGTTATATTTTTATACACATAATTAGGAAAATTCTGAAAAAAATACTAAGATGTATTCCATACCATAGACATCAAATTTGAGATAACAGCATAAAGCCGATAACAACACAATACCAAGTTATTTTTTGGGAACGTCGATTTATAACAATGCCAAAATTTAGCAACAGAAAATTGTTTTAGTATTATTAGGTTTTACCTTATCTCCCATATACTACCACCATGTTACTTGAAGATGTCGTTGACGACAAACCTCTTATCGGATCTTAATATTTGACTTATGAAACGACTTCGAAATCATAACCTCCCTTTACAAAAATGAACCATCAAAATCTATTAGTTATTAGTTGAGTAGTATCGCGGGACTTAGTGTCTTCGGCTAGTCGTCTGGGCCCTGGTTGTGCCTCTGTCTAGCTCTCCGGGAATATGGGCGTTAAGATACTAACTACCTAGCGTATTATGTCTAGATTTAACTAAATTTGATATATTCTATAAGTGTCTAGTGTGTTATTAAGATTTTTTATATGATAGAACAGCGAACAAACACACAGGTCTCGTGATGGTAAGAGACAAACGTTTCCCATCAGGCATTATACCATACCAGTTGTCACTGCATTGCTGTCCTATGGCGCTATGTGTGTTAGGCCTATAGTGCACATACACCGATTAATTACTCTTGCCCGACCCGGGGGTTCGAACTCGGGACCTAAAGAAGTCAAGTGTGTTGCCGGACCATTAGAAAGTAAAGTAAAGTATCTTCACGCCCATATCCCCGAAGAGAGAGAGGCACAACCAGGGCACCCACGACTAGCCGAAGACATTAAGTCCCACAATGTGATAGGTGGCAAGCCTATCGCCAACCGGGCACATTTCCAATCCCGAACAACATTTTTTTTTAAATTGGAGAAACCCAATTTTCTTTTTGTTGTTCGACCTGGGATTCGAACCCGGGACCTCAAGCAGTCAAGTCCAACAACTGAACCGCTAGACCACATAGTAGACCATTAGACCACAGGTAAAATAAACCAAAGAGTTAAATCTATTTCATTGTAACGTTTAGTCTACAGTAGTAACTATTGAAATTGAATTTATTGAATAACTATGAAGCCTATTATAATCTGTAATAGCCATCAAGTCGCTGGTCGTTGAAATTAGTCAGGCTTGTCAAGGTCTGTTGCCAGTACACATTAACACTATATTACTGTGAGTTACTCCATATAAATAGCCTTATTATTGATATATAGCCTTTCAAACTGCACAGATGGTGCTAATATTCGTACAAAATCCAAAGTAAATAAAGAAATATCACTGCACAAGTTACAAATTGAAGCTAATACAAAAATAAGCAAATTGTGTGTTTGTGTTATGGGTGTTTGTCAACAATACTTATATAATATAAATATTTATATAGATAAAAAAAATAATTTAATAAATACCCAAATGAGGAAATGCACACATCTATATATTTGTCACACAAATGCCTGCTCTCGTCCGGAATCGAACGCAAGCTTTGCAGTTAGTCGGTTAAGTTAGGCGGGTACGCTAGCCCTTCGACCAACGCGACGTTTTTTTATTTATATTGGTCGAATATCGACCAATGGTCGACCACTAGTACCAATAGAAATGAATCGCAGTAGTACTGTATGTGAATATTGAGAACGATTACAGGAAATATTTGATTGCTTGTTTGTATTGAATAGAATTTAAAACTAGCGGATCGATTTAAGAAATTCTCGGCTTCTTTTACCATCAGAGCCTGACATTATCTCTATTATACAAATTATACGTTATTTCTAGGGAAATTAGAAGGTTTTCCACCCTCACAAAGCTGAGACGGACTGCTAGTCAAAAATAAGTTAACAAGATGAGTCACTAGCAAGCCTATAGTTAACAGGGCACATATCCAATCCCAGTCAACGTCATTTTTTGACAATTGAAAATATTTTCACATTTTATATATTTTTGTTGCTCGAGCCTTTTTAGGGTTTAGAAGGAGCAGTGACTGACGAATTTTCGTTTATGGTGAAAGCGGTTGAGTTTTTTAAGGTTTGGTTGAAAGAATAAATTATCGTGAAGCCTCTAGTGCTGACGTAGTGACATATTGAATTTTCATACACAAAAAACGTTTCCATTCAGCAGGTTTAGCTCAGATCTAAGCATGTTGATTCTTTTATGTTTCTACAGTTCCTAACGATTTAGCGTCAGCAATTCAAGGAAGCGCTAAGTTGGTAGACAAGATCTGATTTTTCCCACAAACGCTTAAGCTACAATGTCGAGAGAAAATATAATGGATAGTCAATGATGAAAGCTATTGAAGCATCAAAATAGTGTCAAGTGTCAACACACGTATGACTCATGATTCAATCTTTAGGTATATATATAATTTGTCTGTGAGTGTGTAAGTAAGTCACTGAACTCTTCTAGACGGCTGGACCGATGTTGATGAAAGTTTTTGTGCGTGTTCAAGGGAATGGTTTAGATTCACAATTTGGACTCCTGGAAAATGTTTTTTTAATTACTTTTTTAATACTAAGTCGTTGTTGATTTTGGAATGTTTCACATCGGATCCGACAGACTGCGCTACTGTCGAAGCATTAATGTGAAGCGATACGAAGTTTGCTAGGTCAGCTAGTAATAGTCAGTCAGTGCTAGTCAGCTAATAAAATTTAGAGTATTTTAAAATTAAAACTGAGTAGAACAGATCGTGTAATATGTTTTTGTATATTATTATTTTTAAATGGTTTAACAGTATACTTTTAAATATTTAAAACTTATATTTATAGTTATAAATTTTAATGAACTTTACTTACAGAGAAATAAAAGCAAATAACTTACTATGAAATCTAGAGATTAAGGTAGATTGCAACAATTTGCTCCTACAAATGTATTTGAAACTTAAAAGTATCTTCATGCTTGTGTCTCCGAAGAGACAGCGAGAGATACAATCTGAATATCTACGACTAGCTGAAGACACTTCGTAACTGACAAGTTGGTAACTCTAGACAAAACTCTAGGAAAACAATTTTGCTTTCAAAATGGATGCACAAACAACCAAATTAGCATTTTTTCAAATATTTTTGATTATAACGATTTTGGTGACGACTGATTAATACTTTCTTACGATTCGGTATCATTACGAGATTGTGGAAAGTAAAACACTTTTAATACATTTGTTATAGTAAAAGTTGATAACTTTAGCTAGATACATCACATTTTCTGAAATGTGTAAATAGATGATACAAAAAAACGCCATTTTGTAGCGTTTTCTAGTGGGTTTCATACTTCGCTTGGCGATTGTTAGCAATCGACACTTATAATCGTAAGTAAGTCAAAATAAGTCACTTGGCTACCATTTATCGTTTGAAACTGTACAAATATTTTTTTTTATTCTATTGGTTCGAACGCCAAGGCAATCTTGTATATTTGGCTACGATTTTTCTATTCGTTTATTAATATCATGTGATAAAGTGTACTGTCCACAATTTTTTTAGCATAGCTAAATACTGTTAGTATTTGGCTATACTAAAAAAGCTTGCAGTACTCCAGTTAGTCCTATATTTAAACATAAATGCTTATAAAACTCTCGTAAAAT